>JAKSZP010001904.1:0-54580 GCA_022478985.1 Massospora cicadina | reverse complement strand
TCTTTGTATTACTGGCCAAGAGATGCATCATATGGACCAAGGCGGGGTGAGCAAACTTGCATATGTAGGTGGTCAAATTTGTGAGCTGGCTGTAGGTCTCTGGGAGGACACTAGTCTCATAGAGAAACAAGTGGTGTTTCTCTACCAATGACGCTCGTTCGCGGGATGCAATGTTGCCAGGGTTAAGGATGCCATGGGTAAGGTCTCTCATGGCTTCAGTGGCGGGCCAGGTGATGCGGCGAGATTCAGGTATTAATATGCGCTCAAATTGTTCTTCTACAAATGTCAAAGTGGTAGGGCTGTCCATACAATCATCATCTTTAACTCCTTCTCCATTTCGCACCCAGCGGGTGACACTCTCCATTGCTTTGATACTTTATTGAAGTATACAGGGTGATCCCCCTGTAGTGAGCACCAGTTTGTGGGATCTGCCAACGGATGCCACAAATATTTCTCAAAGATATAAAATTTACCTTTAAAATAAAAATAAAAGTAATAATAAACGCTTTTTTTAAAGTTTTTTATTTTTATTATTATTTGTGCGGGGAAAGCCAGAAGAAGATCCCCTATTCAATACTAGTATTTCATATTTTAACTAGTTCAAATATCAGGGCCATGGGAATTTAGGGCTATAGTTTTGAAAAGCTTAGTCATCCGAATTAGGAAAGATTAGGCTTCAGCCTATCAGAACAAGGGAAAATATTCTGGGGCAGAACAAACCCATGTGGTAATGATTTGATAAATTGCACCCAATCACCGATGGGTAAAATCTTCACACCTCGGGGGACCTCCACCACGCCTAGAAAAGGGGGGGGTTCCCACTTAGGAAGTGGAATGGAATGAGATGCAGCTGAGGGGGAACCATGTGATGGACGCCCCAAATCCAACTGAGGAGTTGGAGCAATCCAACTATCAGTTTTTACCTTAATAAGCTGATTTTGATTATAAAACATGTTTTCCTGATGGGTAGGGTTCCACCAAGAATCCGCCAGGGTCTTTTAGCCGATGGTACTCATATCCTCATTACCCATAGTTTTGTTAAAAGATTGAACATGTAATTCGCTGATTGTAGTAGTGGATGTGAGGGCATTTTTACCTTCAACATTCTTTTTCAAAAGTCAAGAAGGAGAATGTCCAACAGCATAAATGCACAAGGCCAGCCCCCATTCAAGATATTAGCCCTTGCGGATGACTGTGTGACAGGTATAGCTGACAGCAGTGATGCCCAACAGTTGGAACACACCCTAGAGGAATATCCATAGTGAGTAATGCATTGTTTAACAAAAGGAAAACTGAAATAATCCTTCTTGGCAAATATGTCACCAACTGGACCACATCCTCCACTACACTTAGCCCAAGATGCAAAAACTCACTCGTCCTACCCTTTGCATTACCCCCACTACCACCCCTGTCCAACACCTTGAAATTGCCTAGAAACAGGGGGTATGCAAATAAGATGATTGAAAATAACCTGCTGCAATTAATATCCTACAGAATCACCTCACTCAAGGGTAGATTCCCTGGGCTAATGGGGCGAGTGGCAGTTGGCAATCGCTCATCCTCCTGATGCCGTGATTCTCTGCACATGCGATCCCCTTCTCACCCACCTTTATGATGTCGATCTGTGCGCTCATCCAGGGTTGACTGTGGCCTGGATCCTGCACACCCATTTGGGTGGAAACGCTATATGGTCCACGCTCCAATGGAGTCATGGGCCTGATAGAATTTGAGAACCACGCCAACCACATCCTAAGCACCTGGATAGAGTAAGTGCTAACCCCAGACCCCCCACAACAGTACTGGTTCAGGGAAGCGAGGGCCAACTTCGCGCAGGCACTCAAAATACCTAATTACACCATTCTTCCAGCTTACTAGCATACCTTGCTAACCGCTCCAACGCAATGGGCCCACACAGAATCCCCCCTCACTTTGAACGCCTCCTACAAACCATCTGCCGCATGGGATGGACCGTCACTACTACTAGCACTGTGCAGGGAAGGGGATGACCCAGATCCCACTTCATGATATGAAAGCCAGAAGACCACCCCCACCAAGACGTTCTTGCCATGACCTCAACCATTGCCAGAATTGACTACCTAGAAGCTATGGACATCCACTACGGCCTAGACACACAAAAGACAATATGGAGAATGGCGCACCATCCACTCCTCCAGCAAAAGGGTAAAAGCAACGCCTGGTGCTGCCTAAGAAGGACCTATAGAACGGTGGACCGCACCCACTCCCTCCATGCAACCTGCGCAGTATGTGGAGAAGAGGGCTCCCTACTCACCGCTTAGAAACCTGCCCCCCGTCCAGAGCCTTATGGCGAGAAGTCATGCTTCTGCTCAAGATCCAAGACGACCAGGATTTCACTATCTCAAAGAGCCTCCTCGCACTCCAACTTATGTCCCCAATCCCGTCTACCCTGCGCTCCCTATTGATAACCATTGCAATGTGGACAATCCACGCTATTGCCTAAGATGCATTCAAAGGTATGTTCCATACCATCCATGGGGTTATCAATAGGTTCCACGTCCACTTACTGGGGCACTTCCAAGCCTGGCTCTATGGGTATATGAAGCCAAGGCAGCAGAGACTCATAAAGTCATGGTTCCCGCTCTGGTTCCTTCACACGGACCCCTTCCTTCACACCTGCTTCATTGCGAGGGAAACCCCCTTGGAGTAGCGCACCAACCCCCGATATTTAGCGGTTCCAGCTGGCAACAGGGGTAACCTGTGTACCCCAGGGTGCCCAGCCTCTCTAGTCATTGCTATTCTTCACTCCCCTCCCATTTCCACACACACATAGGTAATGCCCGTCCCCCAGTCAACTTGCCTTGGTTAAATAAAAGATTATAAGACTTTATTCACGTCAGATGTTGACTATGGTCACGTGAAAAACTGGACACTTTGATCGTAGGAGATTCAACCCAAATCAGATTGAAGCCATATAGGAAGTAAAAGGGAGAGGAGTAATACATGAGACTGAGCTCAAGCAATCATTGTATGCTGGCTTACTTGTGCCCTCCCATATTCCATGGTTATCCCCACTGTAAACTTAAAGAAGAATGGTGGTCACAGAATAGTGATGGATTACTGGAAGCTAAACAGCCTCACTAGGAAGTGTACTATCTGATTCCGAGGATTGACAATGCCCTGTTCTGCCTCTCTGGCTCAAATTTCTTCTCCACGATGGATCTCACTGGCAGTTATTGGAAAAGGATGTATTGCAAGAAGACTAAGAGAATTGCGCTTTGATATGCACAGAAGCGTTATTTCAACCTAACCAGCTCCCATAGGGATTATGAAACGCTCCCTTCTCGTTCCTATGGGCAATAAATAACATCATGAAAAATCTTAAACTCAGCAATGTATCGTTTTCCTAGATAACATAACGGTGTTTACCAAAACATTCTTTGAACATATAGTCCAACTCAAGTCAGTGTTTTAACGACTGAGAGAAAATCATATCAAACCAAAACCTGCAAAGTGTATTTTTTCAACAGGACTTGGAATTTATAGGAAATGTCAAACTACAGAAATGAATTAAATCCTTGTATAATAAGTCTGAATCAATCTCAAAGATGTTAAGCCAAAGAGCCTTCAGAATATACAGATATTCTTAAGAATCATGGGATTTTACCATCAATTTATCCCTATCTTTGCTCAACTCACTGAACCTCTTATCTGATTGCTTGCACAAAACGCCTCTTTTGTATTGGGAGTAGAGCAGCGAACTTCATTCATGTCAATGAAGAGATTTAAAGACTAACAATATTACAACATCTAGACTATGGGAAGATATTTTTCTTGTTCACCGTTGTTTTCAACTTAGCCATAGGCGCCAACCTATCTCAACTGGATAAGAACGGCATTGACCATCTGGTGTCATATAATAGCAAACGCTTTCCAAAGCTGAGCGAAATTATTAAGTCACAAAAAAAGAGTACTCAGCTGTTCTCTTGAAGTGAAACATTTCCAGCCCTTCTTGTAAAGTATGAGTTTTACATTTGTAACAGACCACGCCTCACTAAAGTGGCTGCAAAACATGAAAGATCTGTTAGGAAAAATAGCCTGATGGGTTTTCAAACTTCAGCACTATGACATGGATATCTTCCACCAAACTGAAATGAAACATATGAATTTAGATGGACTGATTCAATTGACTCTACTATATTTGAACAATAGCAAAACTGGCATGTAACACGACTACTCATGAGGCCAGACTCTTGGGAGGACAAAGATGAACCAGTTGATAAGATTCCTAGACGACATGCTCAAAACATGAAGATTCTCAACGGATTACTTTACAAGAAGTTGAAATTAATTGGCTACTTACTTGTGACCTTCTGAACGAGTACTAATTATGATAGAAGCCCACAATACCTTAGGACATGAAGGAGCCAGATTAACTTACAAATGGATCAAAGATCGCTACTTGGAAGGGATATTAGACTCTGTAGTGGAAGCCTTAGATGCTTTCATCATTTGAAAAAAGCAGAAGCCACATAAGCCAAGTACAAGTATCAGCATATGACCCCTCATCTACTGTTTCATACCATCAGTTTAAATGTTGTAGGTCCACTACCTGAAACCATAGGAGAAAATCGATACAATCTAGTAGGGATTGATCATTTCATGAAGTGGATTAGAGCAATTGCCATTCCCGCACAAACTGTTAAAGCTACTGCTAACCTTTTATACCAAAATATATTTACTAGGCACTGCAGCCCACAGGTTCTACTAAGCAATATCGATATGAATTTATGTCAAGAATTGTGAGGGTCTTAGCTACAAGAATACAAACTCAAAAATTATCTTCAGCGCCTTACAAACCATCAACTCTAGGGAATGTAGAAAGAGCATATGAAAATTGGTCACAATACTGCGCAAGATGGCCACTGCAGATACATTACACTGGGATCAATACCTCCCAAGTGCATTGATGGCTTATAGTTTAGATTTCCATCAAACTATCAGAATGTCTCCCTTCAAGGCCTTATAGGGAGGAGAACTTGGAATCTCAGCTTTATTAGCTCAAGAAGTTAATAGTGATAATACCAAAGAGCCTGAGAAAGCACTAAGAATATTATGCAAGATTAATAGAACTTCATGTGAGGCAATGACAAATCTTTTCAAGACGGTTACAAGGGAAGTTCAAGCAGCAAATGCAACTCGCCAAAAACTTCTCATGGCACACCAAAGTGCACACAATAGCCAGTGTGTACGCCCCTTTACCCACCTTTGAGATTTCAGAATTGACCCTATACTATCACAATTGAATAGCGCCAATGAGGAAGATTAGATTTCATCTGTGATGGACAATACGCTATCACTTACAAACGTGAAGATAAATAATCAATCAAGCCTTTAGAAACTGGAGTAGTGATCAATCTTGTTCATAGCCTTTTCTTACGTCACTAATCACATGCCAATATTCTTGAAGGGTGTGATGTCGATATACTGATATCAGACATGATGGTAAGAATATTGATCATTTTGATTCCCTCAGCTGAATCAACATCTAGACCCAAAAGGGGTTATATATATTACCTAGACAAATTTACCTGGAGAAATTGATAGTCAACACGGCTCTAATCAACTGTATTAAAACTCTGAAAAACCAAGTCAAGCTAAAGATACACCAAGATAGATTCTGCCTCTTCAAGATAAAAAACATCTGAAGGTCAGGTGACAACCACTTGCAGTGGCATTAAGATAGCAAGTTAAGACGAAATTTGAAAGAGGTTAGGATTCATTAAACTGCTGAATGATTAACCTAAGTGACACACAATCTCATCCAACTTGGATATTCTATTTACATTTTTGCCCTATCAAAATTATGATATAGATCCTTATACCATATATAGTGTATCATATGACCAATAGCCTCCCTTATGGACTTCCCCACTATTATTTTATTAATCATTTTACTTTTGCGGAATATATTGTTAATTGAGACCTAAAAAAACCCAGATTTATATTATATTAAAATTACATCGTTATTTCTATATCTCATTTTAGTACTTGACTTTAATTAGTCCTTTTCACCGTACTTACCATAGAAAGAATACTCTAACTGGTGGGACATAAGCAGAGACTTGGCATGATTTTAAATAAAATAATATACTGATCATGAGACTTAGTTTGCCTCAAGTATTGACTGTCAGACTCCTTGGGCTTTGCACCATTGAGCTTGAAAAGGAAGCCCTAAAAGGATTTTAACTAAATCTTTTTTCTCATCCAAAAACCCTGTTAAAGTTTTTCATACAAACACTGCCAATATGCCAGTCAGAGTTCTAGTGGGAAGGCTGATCTCTTCCCTTGAGCTAAATATGTATAGGCGGAGGACCTCGTTGATATGGTAAAATGTTGATAAGCCACCACCTGGTGTCTTTGAACCATCAAAGGCTTATTCTGAAGGTTCTCCAGTAGCACTTTGATCTCCCCATGCCTGGGTAAGAGTATTCCTGGAACCACATGGTATTCAAGGTGAGATTGTTGATACATCCTGAAGACCTCTCTGCATAACCCCTCCATTATCTCAATCTCAATCTCCATCCCTAATATAGCCTGATGGCCAGAGGGTATGATTAGAGCACATTTCGATCATAACAGTATCACTTGGTACTCATATATTTGATTAGGGAGGACCCTAGTCCGCAATATAAGCCACTAATAGCAAATGGTAACTATGCCATCACAGCATGCAAGTTTATTTTGCCAATTAAGAAAGAATCCTGTGTCACCCCACTTGAGGTGAAGCAGAGGGGGATACACTGGTATAGAATTTTAAAAGTTTCCTATGCCATGTCAACCACTGCACCAAAGCGGCGCATGAATGTGGCTCAAATCAACATTTCATAGTTGAGATTTAGCAACATAATCACCGGCACAGAGACAGCAACCAGTTCAAACTGAGTAGACAGTGCACTATATGCCTCCTCTGAGATGATGCATTCTGCCCCAGCCATTCCATATACCACCTGGTGCTCCACAGTAGTTACAGCGGCAGCTTGGCTACCAACTTTGTTGGCACTAAATTGGCAGGCGCGCCAGTGTCTAAAATCTCATAAATTTTGGGGTTTTTCACAAAAATGTCACAATAAGTTCACTCAGAATAAAAGAAACTCAATTTTTTAAAATGTGTAAACCTAAGAATCCTAAATATCAAGAAAGTGCATGACCCTAGCCCCATTCAGGAGGTATTCCTTAGCAATCATCTCTACAGGAATGGCAACATTCATCCTTCCATTGTGCCACATCTGAAGAGGGTCAAGGTTTATCTTCCAAATTTTGCTTCAATATCTGGCATGCATAGGTTTTTGGATTTTCTGGTGAATCTCCTTCCCTGTGGCCTCCTTAACTTGGTAGCAAGTTAGAATATGTACATTGTCATTGGTTTAGTGATAAAGAAATAAGTCGTTGGGGTCACAGGGCCAACGTGGAATGGCTTGTTAGGTTCAGGTGGGACAATTGAATTAGAACAGCATAAGTAGAAAGTCCTATCTTTGCTCCACTTGATCTTTTCCCTTATTTTAAAGATCCAGCTGCATAGCATAGATGTGACAATTGGTGGGGTAACATACCGCATAGTGTCCTTGATGGCCACATTTGAAACATGTTATCCCAAAGGGTTTTTATCTCTGGGTGTCAGTAAAGGGTCCAGACCAAGGGGTATAAGCTGGCTGAGGGCGAGATGGAGAGTTATATAGTGGCCATGGGTGGCCCAAAGGATTATAGGTCAGCCACGGGTTGGATGGAGGATCATAGTTCATCTGGAAAAATTCCAGAAGGTTATGAGTTAGCCACCACAGTCCTATTGATGAAAAGAATCAGCAACAGCCATTGATGGCTTCTGGTCTGAGTTGGGTGGAATGAACGTTGCGAGCAATCACTGCACATGGTTGAAAATATTAAATAAAGGGATGCTCACTTGCAAAACAGGGTCCAATGCATTAAAAATCTTCCAATTTAACTTCACTGCCACATTAATAACAATACCAATGGCAGCCTCAGATAATGTACCCGCTGCTATTAGTACATGCTCTTCTAAAGTGAATTAATCAGCGAACTCTTTCAGTATTCATTCCGCTGAAACCTAATCTTCAAAAAATCAGCTTTACATTGAGCCATTTTTTTCCAACCGTCCAAACAGGCGCAACACAATGCCTTTAAATTCCTGATAAGTAGCTGATATGTTCTCCAGGTAGCAGATGACCTTATTAGAACTCTCACAACCTAAAGTAAAAAGCATTAGATTTGCTTTATAGATGCCCAAAGCTTCTTTGATGGCGAATCCAAAGTGCTCAAAAATCTGTACATATTGCCTCTTAATTGAACGGGGCAGCTTTTCAACACACACGCTCTTATCTCACTCTGGGCTGTGTGTTAAGGGGAGTGAAATGAGCTGTCTCCTGCATGGCGAATTTAGCACTAATATGTGGAGTGTTTATAGGTCTTGAGGCAGAACTTAATTCTCATCAGTCTTTTGGGAAGTAGTTGGCAACTTGGTCAGATTTACAGCGACTAACAGAGGGAGCTCACTAGTGGAACATAGTAGTTATCCTCAGAGCTGACACTTTTCTTCTGACCTGGCTCCCTTAGCCAACCTGAGTAATAAAAAAATTTTGCATGATTCTTTTCATCTTACCTAAATTGCACTGACAACGCCCTTCCTTGACGTCTTATTTGACTTCGTTAATTTCTTGTTGCAAGCCTTAGCGAGATTCTTTTTGTGTGATACTTTTATGCTCAAGGTTCTGCACCCATTTGATTAGATTGTCAAAGGATTTCTGAAGTCGGGAATCCTGACGTCCACTTTCATGATCCTGATAAGATTCATCATCAAGTTGACTCACTAAAGAGGTTCATTTACAGAGTAAATACTCATTAGACTGATGCAGATTCTCTAAGCTAACCCTTATATTGGCTTATTCCACGAACTTGACGAATGGAAGGGTCACAACCCAGCCTCAGTTGGCTTTTTTAAGGCCTTCTATCTGAGCTAACCGATCTAGTATTTGTCTGATTTGGCAGACCCAAGGAATGACATACTTAGGGTTTTAGTGGCTCAGTGATTACTACATTCACCGTGGAGCTGGCTGAGGTCAAGGCTACCAAATCAGTATGGTTAGTGACTTACTGCTACAAAAGATTAACAAGATCCCTGATGTGTGCCACCATGGCATAAATTCCTGACACCCAGTCAGTCATCTCCTGCATGAACCGCTCATTGTTTCTCCACAAGTGATAACATCCTCAATCCATTTTAATGTAAGGCCTGCTTTATAACATTTAACCCATGACTTGCTGCAGCTCCTGGTTCAACTATGGCACTAACTAATTCAATGCAGCCGTGGGCATTGGCAATGCAATTATAAACTTGACCAATCACTTCCTTAACCTCTTATAACGTCTGATAGAGGTGCTCCAGCAAAATATGGTTGTCATTCTTTTGATTTTGGGAAACACGCATTATGTCAGTAATCTCTATGTTGTGATGGGCCAGGACTCTCAGTAACTGGCGAATCAACAACTGTACATAGGCGACTAGGTACTCTACCCCGCCCTGGAATATGAGTCAACACATAAGCTGGTGGTGGTAGCATCCAAGTATGACATATAAAGCTTGTACCTCTGAGCCTGATTCTGCTGATTAAAAACATGATCATAAAGTTCTCGATGGTATCCCCATTTTAGATGTGGTATCCCCAAAAAAGCCACTCCATAATATAATGGACCGCTTAGTGTTAAGATCCATTGACCTTCCATGTTGAGCTGGTTTGGGTGTCAGACAGGCGGCCAACTGTATTTTCATAGCAGTGTAACCAAATTTAGATGGCATTCTTATGGCATAAAGGTCATGTTCCTCTTCAGAGGTTTTATGATATCAAAACTATACTCTCAAGAAACCTTACAAGGATTTGGTAGAGGTAGTTGAAACTCGCCATGCTGCCATATATACATGCTGCTTTAAGTTGAAATATCAGACCCTTGTAGTGAGAAACACAGTTGGAAATTTTGTGGAAGGAATGAAGTCTAGCAGATGGTTCCACAAGGAGTTTATATTCGCCTGATGCAACAGAAGGGAGATATGATGATAACCGTTCCTTAGATGGTTGTAATAAGATATAAAGTAGAATTTAAGAGATTACCACCACATTCTTTAATTCCACGGCGGGGTCACACTACCATCCCTTCAAGGTTTACACAAATATGGTATGCACCACAGAGCCGCACCATGGTCAACAATCCAAAGAAGCACCTTCATAATCCTCGTCACCACTCTTATTCTCCTCTCTATGGCTTCTGGCCTTCATCCTAGCCAAGTAAGAACTCTCAATTACTAATTTGCTTGGTATAGTCTTGGTGAAATTGTAAGTCTGCCATCACAATTTCCATTTATCCTCAGCAGTCAATAATTCCTCAATTATCCTTAGCTATAGTTGCCAGTAATTTAGTATCAATATTTAACTAATATAGATGTCAATCATCCTCAGCATAAATTGATGGTGATTCTTTTAACTAAATTACTATTGAGAATGGTTTCCTGCTACTCTCATATTAAGTGGTTTCATCCAGAATCGCTCAACTAACCACATCACCTTAGTCTCGCCATTGAGGGAGAAAACCATCTGGTTAATTTCTTGACATTATACAATCCAACAACTTCATTCGCATATAGACATTGCCAGTGATTGCGCACAATTAAACATTAAGAGGCTTTAACATCATTATTGACTACAAGTATAAAACCAACTTATCATTCTCTAGGCAAATACCCTAAACAATAATTGTTGATTAGACAGAAGTTGATCAATTTCTTTATTTAAGTTAAAGCTGTCTGATGTGATCATCAAAATTTCCAGCTTAAGTATCAAAATCAAATATTCATCCAATAAAATTGTCCTTACTTTGTTTATTATGAAATATTTATATTTGAATATAAATGCTTTCTTATTATTAAATTTAGTTATGGGAGCGCCAAACTAGACTAATATGTTGCACTTATTATCACTGAGCATAATTCTATCTCTCATAGAATAACAATATCAACTCTAGGAGAAAATTAAATATGCTCCTCTATAGTAAATTTGTTGTAAGTCCTAATCTTTCTTTTAGAAATTTGGTGCTGCTCATGCAAAAAATTTCCACAGCTGGTGCTTTGTATAAGGGTAGCCACAATATTGAACTCAGTAGGGTTAAATTGAAACTAGGAGTGAGTATGCCTAAAGTTTGCTACTACAGATTAGGTTGGAAGGAGCGTGAAATTAGCTAAAAACTTGGAGTTATTTAACGTGAACATATTGAGATAAGATTATAGGAATTAAAATAAGGTTTTGTTAAACTGATGGAGTACCTAGACTAATTTTACAGATACTACATGCCATTTCCACATTAAAATACCCCTCTTGTCAAGTTATGACCCAAACTAATATAACTGAGGCAGCCATAAGGGTGATGAAAGTACAAGTTCAATTTTTAAAAATAAAACAGCCTTAATAAAGATGCTACAATTCTACAGATGGTGATTAGATTACCATAAAAAGCATCCTATATGACATAAACCTGGACATATACAAATTAAAACATTCAAAAACATGCCATGAGTAGGTGTTACCCAAACCTTTTAACATCTATCTATTAAGAACATGTTAAAATTTAGGCGCTTTTTAAGATTTCAGTTTTGTAGCTCTCTTCAGCTCGCTAGACTTCTGCATAGGTTCCTTTTATGTGCGTTGTATAAATTTGTTGATATTTAATTGAATAAGGTAGTAATAGTATGAAGAATATTACTCTAGTTGATTTCTTATTGCCAGGATGATTAACAGGTCCAGCGCTAAACTAGCGCTTGTTCTAATCTTATTTGTTCTTTTAGAATATTGGTAGGAACTTAATCCATCTTCTGATAGAAATTAACCTAGTATTGGGTTCAGGGCTTCTTCTTCTCTCTCATTACGCAGAGTCCACAGAGATAACAATAATATAGACAAAAGATCACTTATCCTTCCAACACTTGTCTTAAAAGTATAAAAGATAATAGTCTAAACTATCAAAGGTTTTGAGATTTTCTTATATTTATATATCTGCTTTACTAAGAAAAATGAACAAGAAATTATAAGAGAATCTGGCACTTGGCTCATCTTTTGTCGCCCCAATTGAAAATGACAACTGTCGCCAATGAATTAACCCTCTAGGGTCGCTCCAAATGATAATCTTCCTCATTATATAGTCATATTCTGACGCCAACTATCAATGTGACATCTTTTTTTAGTACTAGATCAATGTGACATCTTCTCTGTTGAAATGAAGAATTTGTCCTAACGCCTTTTCTCCCCCAGCGTGTCACCTATATTAAATTAACAGCCTGCTTAGGTAATGGGGCTTTTACCCATAAACAGGCAGGGTGTGATCCCTAATAGGTTGACTCACAAGTTGCTTATCACAAGTGGCATCACTCATTATCAACTCATAAATCCTTAGTCAATCAGCAATAAAACCCATTTGACTCCTACAAATTAATTAGATTATCAATATTACAATTGACAACATAATCGCTTGTTTATTGTTGGAGAATCATCCACGGCAATACATTAGTGATCTGGCGGATCAAAACCTGGAGAACTTAATATATATTTGGTAGGAATATTTCTCCAAAAATAGTTATCCTGTATTCCCCCAGTTTGGGGTTATATGACAATTTATCATTTAAAGGATCTTCTTGGGTGTCTTCCCTGATTCCTTAGTCCTTGTATTCCCTAAGCTGGGCTTCATTTCCCAGGGACTCTTTCTGGCAGATCCAGTTTCAATCCAATCTAATCCTGTCAATATGATTGTTCATTCCAATAACTCAAGACTACTCATAGCGGACCCAGTTTCAACCTGAGTTGGTTCTACTGACAAAGGGAGGGAACACCACCAGATTATTTTGATGGTAAAAATAGAATGAAATTGATATTAATATTTTTTTATTTTTTTTCTTTTTATATTTTTTTTATAATCTTACATATTTTTCATGTATTTTTTATGTTACTTTTTACTATCTTATAAATATGACTTAAGCCATAAGTAGGTTCATAGTCCTGTTTTTTCTTTTCCACTAATCTGGTTCAGAAGTTCGTTTTTTGAAATTAACCAGCTAATATGGTTAAGAGGGTATTTTTAAACTTAAACAACTTTAAATGTTAAGTGGTCCCCTCTTTGGACATAACCAACGCATCAGGACTTAACTTATTATCAGTAGGTCCAGTGGTCCTTTGAAAACATTGCAACTTATTATTCACCTAGATCCAATTTTTTAGATATTATGTATGGGCCTGGTTCACTATGCAACCATCCTTATTGTTCTTAATCGTATATTCATCAGTCACTGACTTGGCAATCACCTCGAATGGACCCAACCACAAAGCATCAGCTTGTTCTTTCTTCCAAGATCATGGGTGTTGTAATAGGCTACCCTATCCCCTACATGGCACTCTTGTACCTATGGTCAGTTCTTAGTATATTTTTTTTGCTTTTATTCTTTTTTCAGTTTAAATCAAACGCCTGTGATTGCAGTTTAATCACAATACTTGCCAATCATTCAGGTCTGATCTGCACTCATCCCTGAAACTGAATCTACAGCATAATACAAATTTGGCATTGCTGCCCTTTGTCAATATAGTTTGAACGGGTTGTCCCTGTCACCATATAATGACTGAATTTTTAGGGTAAGAAAACCAAACTCAGATAAGTTCCACAAACAGAATTTTCCCCGTAACCAATTTTCTCACTGTTACAGCTAGCATTCCATTGACTCTAGAACCATTCCATTTGTTTCTGGCTGATATGGGATGGAAACCACTACTGGATTCTCATCAGTTCAATCAGCCTTGGGAGCACATTGTAAGTCTTGGAAAGGAACCTCTCCATATGGACAGGGATCAATTCAAATTCTTCTCAAAAAAGGGCTGGAAGATGACACCCATGACTCTCACCTCCCAGAGCAATTTAGCCCATGTGGTGGATGAAAATGG
Source organism: Massospora cicadina (assembly GCA_022478985.1). Lineage (NCBI taxonomy): Eukaryota > Fungi > Entomophthoromycota > Entomophthoromycetes > Entomophthorales > Entomophthoraceae > Massospora > Massospora cicadina. The sequence continues at coordinate 40,562 of JAKSZP010001904.1, read as the reverse complement.
GTAACTGCATACCCTCTAGGAGTTTTAGCCCCCTTCCAGTGGCCTCTTCCACCGGGCTAGTGGAGAATATTCAAAGAGTTTTTCCATAAAGTGGAAAAATTTCACAAAATGCTCCAAAAACACTGAGACCCTGCTATTACATCAAGCCCACACCCATCCCCAACAACTACGGAGATGGTTAACTCCTTCCCCCAACTGGGCTCAGCCCTATGTGGCTTGGCCATGGATACAACCTGCCATACATCAAAAATGTTGCCATCATAGCAAATGCATGCACATGACAAAAAAAATTAAATTTGAGTAATGAGCACAAATCAAATTTGGCTAAACAGTCTGGACCCAAGTCAGTTGAAAATTAGGTCTGGGAACCCAATTTGACAGCTTGGTAAAAATTTATTGAAGATGGCAGTTGCATTCACATCCTGAAGTTCCCCAGTGAGCTTATAAGCAGCAATCCCCAACAGGTACCGCTGTCACACCATTTTCTTTACTTTACATCCCTTTAAATTAAATATAATTCTTGGAGAAATAAGAAACTCTGGCTTTAAAATATTTTTGTTAAAAATAAAATGGATGAGGATCCTCACATTTTAGCACCTCCTGGCTGGTCCTCTAGGATGGTACTTGTATTTCACACGTCAATTTGGATGGCTATGCCCATGGCATTCTGGCTTGGGTTCTGGGTGATAAATCACCCGGAGTTCAAGTCCAGTTTAATTATTATTATCAGCACGCTCCATGACACACATAGGAGGTAAAACTGGTTACATTGTTGCTCAATAAAACTTGCAGGCATCCATGATGGTATACTATTTGGCCCAGGAAAAATCTCTCCATGCTTTTTGCATTCACTTTGCTCAAAGCTTTTATTTCTATCCATCTAGTCAGATGTTCTATCACCACTATGATGTACTTCACACCCCAGTAATAACACTCAGGGGTCCCATCACGTCTAATGAAACCATGTGCCAACTGAACCCAGGGTGTACTATTAAATAACATTATATTCTTATACGTTTTTGGATTGGCATTCTACGCAACAGGCCAGATAGTTGCTTACATCATAGTTAAATAATTCACAGTAATATCACTGGCGAATATGGTCCATGGTTTTTCTTAAGCCACTATGGATGATGACTTTGTGTGCAGCTCTGATAATTTCCTCTCATTCTGACAGCTTTGGGTATAACACCCGTTTTCTTTTTTTAAGTACTAGATGGTCCCAATATAACACCCGTTTTCCATTAATTGTTTTGTATAATTGTCAATTCTTAATCTTGGTGTGCTCCATTGCTTTTATAGAACACCTAGATTCTTGGGGCTCATCCATGATATTGCCTCAAATTATCCTCCGGAATAACTCATATTCTTGATTATAAACAACTTCAAAGGCAGGCAGTCTTAACAATCCTTTGGCATTTTGTTTCTGTTTCTGCTTAGTGTATTATCTCAAAATCATAGGCTTGTAATCTTAAGCATATTGGGCCAGTTGCCTCTTGGAAAAAAGGTTATGGATCCAGCATAGAAACGAGTGGTCAGTCACCAAACAAAAGTGTGTTCCATGGATATACACTTAGAATTGCTTACATACATAAATCACCATGAGATATTCACGCTCAGTTATGGTAAAGTTTCTTTCTGCTAGTGTTAGTGTTCAGCTCACATAGGCCACCAGATGTTCTTTCCCATCATAATCCACTTGCCTTATAATGGTGTTAATAGCCATTAATGATGTTTTAATTTGGATGATGAATTCCTGATTTTAACTGGGTGTTTTTAAGATAAGAAGTCCTATCTTAAATTGGTATAACTCATCAAACAACTCTTTGGCCTCATTATGAACAATATCTTTTATTTAAATCCTTTATTAAGTGCAAAGATGGCTCAGCGATTCTTGTGGAAAATTCTTAATGAATTGGCAATAGTAGCTAACCATTCCAAGAGATATATGCATATCCTAAATGTTCTTCAGGATTGACATCTGATCTTGGACGTAATGTTTTATGGCTGAGATTGTAGCCCGTTGGATTTTATCACAAACCCCTGAAATTCAAGATCTTTTATTGAAGATGAGACATCTCCTTGGCTTGATCTCCAAGTTCACCATTTCCAGTTGCTTATAATCTTCTTCTAAGTGCTTAAAGTGGTCAGTGAAGGAACTTCCAAATAAATTGATATCATTAAGTATAGCAAAATGCAAAATACCTTTAGATCACTGGGAATAGAGTCTGTTTCTCTCTGAAATGTAGCTGGCATATTTTTACAATCCCTAGGGCATTCTGGTCAGCTGGTACAGTCCCTGTGCGTAATTATCGCATAATTTTCTTAATTTCCCTTGGCAAAATTAAATTTGTCAATATACCAAAAACGAGTCCATCGCTGAGGAGTACTTGGCATCCCCTAGGCGATTGAGTGCGTCGTCAATCCTCAGAAGCAGATAAGATTCCTTCTCTGTGATTTTATTTAATTGGCCATAATTGATCACCATTTGATTTGATCCATACTTCTTCTTCACAAATAGGATTAAACTTGCCCATAAATTCAATGATGGAACAATGAGCCAAAGCTCTTCTAGCTTGCAGATTTATTCACTAACCACAGCTTCAGTAACCTTATACCATAAGACAGGTCTTATTCCTATTAGAGGGTATTCTCTAGTGTCAACCTTATGGATCACATTTTTCTCATCTGAGGTCATGGTCATCTTGGGCAAATATCACCTAATATCTCCCAAATAATTGGATCACATATTCTTGTTGTTTCTCTGATAATCCAGCCAGCTGCTTTAAATTAATCAGATTTTGATGCTTTCAGCAGAATCTGCCATTAGTGCCATCTCAGCTAATGTTCTGAATACATGGAATTCACTGATTTCCACCATTAGGATCAAATACATTAATGCGACAACTTGATTTTTCTCTATCTTCATTGGGTTTTCTCCAAGATTGGCCTTTGGCACACTTTTTTCTCCATGTCTTGGCATAATAATTTCCTGTGCTACCCATGGTTTAATACTCAATTTGTTCCATGGGTTGATGACCTTTCAGTATAGTTGCTCTGAGATTTTAGCATTAACCCTGTTAACGATTATTTTCATTCCCAGTAGAATAGTTTTCTCATTTTTATCCTCAGGGGTATCCCACAATTTTCCAGGATTTCCTTCAGCATTTCCCTCCATTTTTTTCCAACCAATTTTTACTGAATGGGAACAATGCCATCATTGTAGATCATATTTACAAAATTGCTCATTTTTGTCAGCTGCGGTTCTCCTTTCTTCTGATATATCAAGGTCAGGGGTTGCCCCAAAATTTTCAGGGTACTGTCCCCAAATCACATTTCACACCACACTTTCTCATGGAATTCTATCCCAATAAGTACGCCAAAAAAAATTGTTAGCCAGCACTATGGCGTGAGCTGATACTACCAATGAGCTGAACCAAAATGGCTCTCAGCTTAAAAGTTTTCTGGACTGACACCAAAGTTCAAAAAGTATGCTGCAGCTGTAAATAGCGGAGAAGTCAAAAAATGGAAAGATGAGGTGAATATAGACTACTTTATTGAGTAGAAAGTGACAATATTTATAGGACGTGTAGTGACATGGCTTCTAGGTTTTTTGCGGCCCCTATGATCAGGATCTTTCACTACCTTCTAGATTGACCAACTGGTTGGCAACCTCATAGTTCTGCATCTTCTTGTGACTGCGGCAGTGGGGCCATGACTCTCGCAATTCAGGAATTGGGGTCAGGATTCTGAAGGTGTTGTCATTAATCTTGTGAATGTGATGATTCCTGATCAAATTTAGTTTTGGCGCCTTCAAGGTAAAGTTCCATTTGTGCTATTTTGAGAGTCAATATGTCAAGGCTTGAATTTTGGAGCAGGAATTTTAACTCACTCGTTATCTCAAATTCTGACAATGCCCCTTTAAAATCCTGTCAGAGGGGGTACAGGGTTAAGGGAATTGGCCATCTAATCAATTTATCATTGTCCCCTGAATAACATTGGCAATGGAGTACTCTGAGTCTCCTTGTGAATGAACGTATATGTTCTGGATCAAAGAATGTTGAGCTTATTCTGTCAACCTCTGGGATGATGATTACAAAAGAGAACAAGGTCACCTAATTGAAGAAATTGGTAAGAAGGGTTAGCCAAAATTAAATAAGGATGTCTCCCTCTCTGTGGTGGTGACAATGCTTGCATGGCTGGGCCTGAATCTAGACAATTTTATTAGCTAGGGACTCATAGTTAAATCAGATTTCTCAGGTGTGGAGGTCTCAAGAAATGGCTGAACGCTACTTGGTAACTGAGGACCACGCCCACATAGAGCTTCAAAGGGGGACATTTTGATGATTCGATGGTAGCTTATTCTGTAAGCAAGCAAAGTGTTGGGCAAAAAACAATTCCAGTGAGAGGGATCAAAGGCGGCCATTTTTGCAAAATAAAGACAAGGGTTCTTTTATTATGCTCCACTGCCCATTAGTTGATTAATTGTAACGGGGATATACTCTGGTTAGTACCAGAAATTGAAGTAAGTTCTTGGACTATCTGCAAGATGAAATTTAACCCATTGTCCAAAAGTAAAGTTTTTGGTCATCCATACTAAGTGAAATGTATCAATAAGAAAAGAGTTATGGCTTTCACAAGGGCATCGGGGACATAAATCACTTCAACTCATTTGGGCAAATGGTCTATGGCTAGGAGGATATAATTTTGGCCACGAGACCGGTGGGAAGACGGCCTACTACATCAATGCTAACGACACTGAAGGGACCCGTCATGGCAACAACTGAGTGCTAATATTGGGGACTGTCTCTATCTTGTGATTTCAAGTCTTAAAAGATTTTAGGACACCTTGTATGGTTTCTACCATTTGATTTCTAGTAACATCATGTCTTTAGCCACTTAAGAGACTCCTTTACTACCCATGTCCCACAATTGCATGCCCTTATAAGATAACATCAGTCCATAAAAAATGGCAGATGTAAGGAAGCCATCTCTATCTGACCCTTTAATAGCATTCCATACTTGATCTGAGTGTCTTAGGTCATAATCCGGAGCTTAGCTTGAATATTGGTAGACTCCAACTCCCAGTGTTTGGGTTGACCAATTATATTATACAGTCTTCCTCAGGGTCAGGGCTGAAAGTACTAGCATTACAGAGATACCATCGGCATTTTGAAATTGCTCCTGCATGATAAACATTAGTGAAACTGTAGCTCTGCAGCCTTAGGGCCCATATGGATAATTGGCTATCCAGGTTCTTCATTTTCTGCAGCCATCAGAGTGAGGAATGATCAGTGACGATGGTAATGTGGGTGCCATAGAGATAGGGCTGTAAGTGTTTGATTGTTATCAAGACAGCCAAACATCCCCATTCAGAAACATCATAGCTCCGTTTGGCTTTATCAAGTTCTTGCTGAAATAGGCTACTGTATGATTGACCTTATTTTCAAAGTTCCAGGCTACAATGGCCCCTATGGTGGCATCAATCACATCCATGAAAGGCAAAAAAGGTTGATCTAAACGCGGATGGACATAAATGGGTTTAGTATAAAAAGCGGTCTAAACTCATTAAAAGCTTTTTCCTTTTACAGCCGCCACTCAAAAGTCACGTTCTTAGTCAGAAGGGAAAGTAGAGGCTTGACCAGGTCAAAAAACTGAGGTATAAACTGACAACACTAGCTCGCCACACCATGAAACACTTATATATCCCTTAGGCTCTTAGGGCGCAACATTTTTTTAATGGCATTGACTTTGTCCATATTGGTTTTGATGCCTTCTTTCAAGATCTTGTGTCTGATAAACTCTATTTAATACTAGAAGAAAGAGCACTTTGAGTGTTAGAGATTTATCAAATCCAACCTAAGATGTTTGAAGACTTCCCAAAGTTTCTCCACATGACCATTGAAAGTTTATGAGAAGATAGCAATATCATCAAGATATATAAGGATACATGATAACGTCAAGTCACAGGGATCCCATTTATGGCGCGTTGGAAAGTCTTGCTGGTGTGGTACAAAGGCCCTGGGGCATACTTGTAGGTTTAAATAGCTTTCATTGGCTATGAACGCACATTTGGCTCGGTCTTAAGGGGCGATATCTACTCACCGATATATGCTAGTAAGATCCATTGCAGTAAACTATTACAACCTGATGAGCAAGCGGAGAGTGTCATCAATTCAGGGAAAGGATAGCTGCCTTTCATAATGATGTAGTTGAGTCATCAATAGTCCTTTACCACTTAATGACTGCCATTCTTTTTCAACCAATAGGAGTGGAGAGGCCATAAGGCTGCGTGAAGGCACCAATAGTCTGCTTTGAGTAGTTAGTTTGAGTTCTACAGCCACTTGGGCCTCTTTAACCTTACTCTTTCAGCAAAAGTTGAGACTAGAAGGGAAATCTTCCCCAGTCTCCAAATGATGTAGAGCCCCACTCATCTTGAGAAAGTCATAGGTTATGGCAAAAAATGTCTGAGTACTCTTATAATAATTCCTGAGCTTAGCGCTGTTGTTCCCCAGTGAGCTTATTTCTGATACTTGTGTCAACTAGAGCCACTGATGGGTACCTCCAAGCCAAAATCCCTCAGAATTCCAAAAATGCAAAGATCATTGAAAGCCTCTACTGGTAGAAGGAAAACATATGTGTTGGGACTTTTGGGACCACAGTCCTATATTTGTCAGTAAGGTTGGCCAGCAACACAGATATGAATCCAGCATAAGCGTTATTTAGAATTCCTGGACTAGTTAAGACCTCTTTAGTGGATGGGTTATCTAGACCTTAAATCTCCAGATGGTCTATGGAGGTGATGTTAACAAGAACCCAGGTATTCTCCATAACTTTTTTTGATGGTATATTGGTCTCAGGCAGAAAGTTCGGCATGCCTTTGCAGCAATCAACAGCAGGTGGGGAAACCAGACCAAAGAACCCCTTGCATATTATTTGAGCTGATCAACTCGGCTCTCACTCTCTAATATACAAGCCAGGGCCTTAACCTCCACTTTGGTTTGATTTGAGGTTCTAAAGATTGAGGGAACCCGATGTCCCGGCAGGGATAGAAATACTTCATCATAATGTACTACCACGATGTAGTCTCAGAGAAACTGAGTTTCAAGAGGAAATTCATAGCACGGATATCATGTGCAATGGCCGGGATATTTACAGAAAGCTTCCCAAATTGGATAATTAGTGAAGTAAACTCCTATAGATTGTGCGCACTACGGTCCAGCCATGCTATTAAGATTTTTTCCCACATTACCCAGCTTCATTTATTACTATTAATCTGCTGGTCCACCGGGGATCTATCCCACTAGTGGATGTGAAAGTTATTGATTACTTATACAATAATTCTTGTTCAGAGTCATATTCCAGAAAATATTTTTTAATCTGCCAGATTAGAATCTTTCAGATTGATGAGCGTTTCGTCAAGGATGATCCCTAACAATGGACAAGCAATTAGGGGTTCAGTTTAATTCTCAATAGCATAATTAACTTTTAGGAGTAGATCAGGGTTAGAAGTCAATCAACTAAGAAGTTTATAATTTGCTGTTGAGTAATGTCGACTGTCATAGAGCAACTTTTAAGTTAAATACTGAATTTCAATCCCTATAATGGGTAAGAGACCCAATACATTGCAGGTTGGTAACAGATAAGAATAAATTTGATGGGAGTTAAGCAAAGACGTTGGGACAAGTTCTTGTTTCAACTCAGAAGAGGTCACAGTCAAGTAGGGAAGAGAACTCGACTATATTTAATGAGGATGATCGTCGTTTTGTGTGGCCATGGAGGGTTTATTTATTGGAGACGTCTGCCATTTCCAATTCTGGTGCCAACTGAAGTGTTGTGCACCAAATTCCCTTTAAGTTCCACTTGACTCTTTATAATAAAGCAGATGAAATTAGCTTTAATTAAATATACAATTATTTAACCCGGTTTTTGAAAGAGCTTAACTAGAGTAATACTCTTCATACTATTACTACCCATCATTATTCATTTTATATCATTTATAAACAACACAGTACTCTCTTTCCACTCGGCATAACTTTCTGGCCAAAATTATATGTATTAAAAATACTTGATCACCAGCCATAGTTTTTCTCTGATGTCCTCAGAATTTCCGCCAGCTGCCCCAGTGTGGGGAAGCAGCGAAACTCCCCCCACCATTTTCCATCTGACAGGAAAACGCGCTTAGATTGCTCACTTAGTCATACCAAGCTCCTGAGATGATTTGTTCCTCCCAAGGATCTTAACCCCCACCTCTCTTGAACCTAAGTAATGACCTGTTGCCCCCTGGTGCTCCCCAGAGTAACATGCATTTAACCTTAGGGCAAATATGGGAAACGTTACCCCTACCACAACCAAGTCATTATCAAAATGGCTCAGGTAATGATGCACCCCACCACTTTTATAGACTTCCACCCCTATAAGGGATATTTTGATCTCAGCTTCACCTGTGAAGCTGATGCAGCCACTGTGGCAACTGTGCCCCAGGTTTTCCAGGGTATCCCACTCCCAACAACTCAGACCCAGATCCCAGCGGAAAACACTTTGGTGGTTCAGTTTTCTAGTTTATCCACCCACATTCCCCCTGAGGTGCTCCACCAGGAGCTGATGGAAGGTTAGGCAGCATATTGCTCCAACCCTATCTTGCAATTTGCGGTCCCAAATATGGCCACACTCCTCGCTGGGCCATGGGCATATGCCATGATTGGTCCTGAATCAAACAAAATTTCACCACCGATTCCCCCTTTCGCCATTATCCCCTCTACCCTGACCATCCGTTCTGGGCCTGCATCAAGGGTGGACAGACAATCTGTCCATCCTGTTTTGAGTTGGACCACTCAAAACGCAAGTGCCCATCCCTAGCTGCTTCTGGCAGCGCTGAATATCTGTCCACTGGCCCCCAACCCGCTGCCCACCCTGTGCCAGCTTTGGTATGGGTTATGATCCTACCCCCCTCCCCCAAAGCCTGATGATGCAGCTGCATCTGCAGCCACCAATCAGCCTCCTCCTCGCCCCAGTGCCGCAAATGATCCCTTCAATCAAGCACAGGATTGGACCCCAGTTTGCTCCCATGCATCCTCCAACGAATCAACCAAACCTCAACCATATACCAATTCCCCAATTCAATTCAAACAGAACCCATGGGAGATATTGGCTGAAATTGACGAATCAGGTGATTTCATTGAAGAATCATCTCTGCAAATTGAGCGGTTATTTAATGCAGAATGGGACACCAAATTCCCCCCTCATTTATATGCCCCACTGCTAAATGCCAAATCATTCTACAGCAACTACAAGCTTGCAGTAGAAGCAGCTGCCACACCAGATTGTCGTCCCCTCCGCAAAGCTGCCTCCAAATCAGTGGAGATGCTCACAGGAGAGTTTACCTCCTGTTATCCTTGTAAATATCACCCCAAAAATTAAGATTATAATAGAATCAATTGCACAAAAAAATCAATGTGCTATCCAGAATGTGGTAACTGTAGCACGGAATCCTAAAGCTAAGATTACCTGAACTAATATTGCCACATTTGATAAATTACCAGACGCCCACATTAAAGCTGAAAAAGCTTTAGCCAAATATAACACTGCCATTTTCATAGTTGGCAATTTCTTAGAAATACCAATCATTAGCGTTATTGAACCACATGCTGCCAATGACCTGACCCCTTGCTATCCCCCTTGAAATGTAACATACTCTGGGATGAGGAAGCTGCTGCTGAAGATGAGCCCCCAAATCCCCCCTCCCCTTCTACCATGGAGGGATAAGCGGTCTTTGCTGCCACCTGGTTTGTTATTTAATTCAGTGTGTTTCATTCAATCTGCTCATTTGGGCGTTTTGTTTTGTTCAAATAGTTACATTATTTAATTTTAGTTTTTAGTTTGGTAATGTACGTCCCCTGGTCAGCTTACCTTGGTTAAATAAAATAAGTATACACCTATCTATACAGTTTATAATCTACACTGTTTGCTCTTGTTATTAGAGAAAGAAGACAAAAAGATTCTTTGTCAATATTATTGTTGATCTATGGACTTAGTGTGTTGAGAAGGAATAAGAACATCTGAACCTAATAATAGGTTAAGTTCTACTGAAAAGAATAGGGAAGAAGGTTCTATCATTTTATGAGAAATCAATATTAGGACAAGTAAAAGGTTGGCGTTGGACCTAATCAGTATTCTGGCTATCAGCTCAACTAGAATAGTAGTCTCTATAATACTAATTCCCTTTATATCATATTATCAAATTGAGCTATGCGCATAAAAGAAACCTGTTCAGCTAAACCAACGGAGCTAAAGTAAGTTTAACAAAGAACAAGGATTCCAATTTAAACTTATCATTTGAAACATAATAGAGGGTTCAAAATAAAAAGATTAACACGTGACATAATCCAGATAATGTGGCAGATCTGGAGAGATCTTGATACGTTTCATCAGTTCAGACAATAACATTCATGAGTAAATGCTGTTGACAATGGCCAAAATAGTTTCTATGAACTCAAACAGTGATGCAGGTAACCAGATTTCCAAACTGTGGAGGTAACGCGAGAAACATTTGGGACTCATTAGAAAAAGAGTAAGCAGTATCATGTTATTTACTATCAATGGCTACTGAAACTTCTTCAGATATGGTAGCTCCAGGTTTTTTAGAGGTCATAGATGAGTCATGAGGCGTGGTAGGGATGTCAGCATGAAATTCCTCGTCCTTCAAGCTGACGGCCTTTTCCTGCCTACTCAGAAAGCCGTTTTCAGCATGTCTTGGTGCTGGGATAGAAGTTATTGCAGTAAGGCCATCAAGGTTGAGGCTTTCTTCTAATTTTGTTAAATGGACCTAAGGACAGTTGGAGGAGGCAGAGGCTCCCGCCTTAAGATGTAGGGTCATCACAGGGATCTTGTTAAGCGCTTCCTTGATTTTCTGTATGGAAGTAAGACCAACCTTTTTTCTGATCATGTGCAATTAAACATCTTGATAAGACCCAACGTGGAGATGACTGAAATTATGGAGTCATCCAAGGTAATGCGATTTGTGATTACTTAGGGCTGCAATTGAGCGTAGAAGCTGTTGGCGAACTCCACAGGGTTTTCTCTTTTATTCAATCAAATACCCATGAACTCTTAAATTTTGATTGGTCATAGTTTGGTTGCTGCCAATCTCTTGGACTAAGGGATTCCAGACCTGAACCCATGTGTGGCATTATTTTAGATGGGGAGTCATAATCTCCCAAGCAGTGCTGTTAAGGAAGGAGTGAATATGCATCACCCTTGCCTGTCAGTGGCCTCTTCCATGGAACCATCGTAAGTATACAAGAAAGTGACAAAACTTTCCTGGTCAGGAGTGAAATTCTACATACCAGGTTTATAATTATTTACAAGAGGTTTGGAGATGGTATTAATACCTGCAATTGGTGCAGATCGGATAATTGGTCTACACATAGTCATGGGGAGCCTGCTGGTAAAACCATCATCAAAGGCTCTCGAGATCCTCTTGTATATTTTCTCAGTTTTAGTTGAGAGAGGAGATGGAGGCCTTGCGTGCAAACTTGTGTTTTAATGCTTGGGTGTTGGCTCGCTGAATAAGAAGACTTTTTTCAAGTTGTTCAAGCGGATGTTAAACCCTCAGCAGACTTGTTCAGTCTGTGAAATGTGACTATTGGAAAGCTTGGTAAAGGCGCTAAGATTTCACTTCATATTACAGGGCCTTGATTAAGACCATATGGTCAAGGAAAATTCCATTCAATTAAGTGTACATCCTTGGGCCACATTACAGATTTGATCATGTAAGGCGGCTAGGACTGCCACAACATCCTTTCTCCAAGTGTTGTCAGGGTAACCAGTAGTAGGCACTACGGGGCCTGAGGGCTTCAGGGACCTTCAGGACCTTCCAGCACCCTTAGAACTTCAGGTCCTTCACTCCCATAGGGGAAGTCATGAGAGGCCAGCTCCTGATAGTGTTGCTGGAGAGTTCATGACAGGTTTTTGACTAGGTAGAGGCATTGGCTCTAAACAGACTTAAGGAGTTGTACATTCTGACAAACTGGTCTTTGAGGTATCCCAAAATTCTCTTAAAAACACTTTGAGCTGGTTTTGGGCTTCGTTAATTAATATCAGTTATCAACATTGGCTTCTTGGTTGTTATGACAAAAAACCTGCATTGTAGGGATTGACAGCGTGGTGTAAGTCCAGGGGAATGTCCCCTGTGCATAGATCAGGCGCTCTTCCCGTTTATGAATAAAAAAGGGCCAAAGAGGGTGGCTGTACCCCTCGTCACCTAGTGCAACCTCACCCACATGGTAGACAAGCGCTGGGTAACAGCCCTCCCTCCTCAGATTCCTCCCCTGGTACCCTCGCTCACCTTGGTTAAACTTTTCAGCTGATTAAAGAAATCTGCACCAAGATCACTGAATCAAAGTTGAAGGGTCTGACACCAATGGGATCAAAGCTGGAAGATCAGAGAATGTATGGCAAAAAAGGGACACTTGTCATATTATTGGCCAGAATTGTGGATAGTTTCAACTTAGCTACCAATATGATTTCCGATGTCAACCCCCTCCAAAAATTGTTGAAAATGATCCCTGACATGCAGATGGTATCCTCATAAATCATTGCTGACAGTTTGAAACCCCTATCCAGCAAATTAGGAGTTGCAGCTGATGTAACTCATTTGACCAAACAAATGGCCCAATGACTGGGTACGGGTGGGTTGGGCATCCCAAACCTGTTCCCAACCAATTGGGACTGCCCCTACGTGGGGTGGCCCTGGGGATTTCCCATAGCTCATTGGGCCAAACGCCTTCGCACTAAACAATAGAAATACAGTGAGCCTCAGTTCAGGCATTCAAGGTCAGACCAAGAGCGACTTGGCCTGCTGCTGAATCCTTTGATGTCAGCTCTAATTAAGATTATCTGCCCCATTTCCAAAAAAAATCTCTGAGTTAGGTTAATTTGAGGGACTTGATCCATTCTTAGACTCACCACAATCGAACTATATTCAATCAATTGCCTTGCACTGAGAAAATTGTTGGTCATTTTCTTCATTTTTTTCAATAAAAATCTTTTCCACAGTTCATTTTTTTATGTTGAAAAACAAACCGCCTTTTCCTCCAGTATTACAACACCCTTAAGGTTTATGACCATATTCTTCTGGTATTTTACTAAGTGTCTACATGTGATTATGGTCCAATGCTATTATTGGTGGAACTCCTTCCCAGTTTCATAACCTTCATACCAGCAGCAGTGCCTCTGGCATTCCAGTTTGCTGTTTGGGTGCTTTGGCACTCAGGCTGGAAGGCTGGTCTAATTCTAACTTGCTGTTTGTCTGACATAATCAACCAATCAACCATTATTCTTAATCATTTCCGCATTTCTCATTGATATTGGCGTAGTAATGGTACCTTCTTTTCAACAGCACCAAGTTGTGAAGTAGTTTTACTCTGGCCATGTTAGCCTAGTACCAATCAAAATGTCTGACCCACATCCCATAGTTGCCACAGCTATTGTGCCCATGTCAGTATGTTCTGACATTCTGACTTGTGAAGGGCTTACTCCCACTATGAACCTAGTGGTTTCCCTTGACTCTACTACCATCTCTTCTGTATTGCTGGATTAAACTACAACTGCCAATAAAGAGAACTTCGCTTAATTCTTACTGACCATGAAGATTATTGTCAGGTCCCATCACATTTCCTTTAGGACTTTGGTGGATTCCGGAGCTGCGGCCAATTTTATGAGTGTTGAACTAGCTCAACAATTGGAGCTCAATCTAGATGTGGGTCCTTTGGTGATGGTTGCTTCTTCAGCCTCCCAACCTCATATCTAGTCTTTCAGCCAGTTTCTTTTGCAGTACAACGGTTTAGATTTTGCAATCAGTTCTCAGAAGTGCCAAACTTGGTGTTTCTGGTTATCTTGGGGGTTGGTTGGTGGCACCAGCAACAAGTTAAGATTCATCTGGAGTCAAATACGTTGTCATTTGTCAATGATCAAACGGAGGGGGAATTTCCCTTAGTTAATACCTAAAGAAAACACAAGGCCGCAGCTCCAATACTTCCCTTGTTTCCCCTTTGTGCCTTCCATCTGATTTTCCTGAAGAATTGATGCGCTATTGAAGTATCTTTGATTCTGATAGGGCGAACCATCTCCCCTCTCACTAAATTTGACTTTGGATTTGAACAACGGTAGAAGTTGGTGAACATCAACTTCCCCTTGTATCCAGACATTCAGAAGAGGAGACTGATCTTAACACCTGGTTAGACAATATGCTTAAGAAAGGATGGTTGTTTAAAGGAGACGTCACTAATTGCCTCCCCATCGTTTTTGTCAAGAAGGCCAATGGTTCTCCCCATCCCTGTGTAGATTGTGGTCACCTAAATATAATTACAGTGAAAGATTTCTACCCTTTACCCCTTGAGCAGACTATCAGTCAAGCAATCACAAAATTGCATGTGTTCTCCAAGCTTGATATCGTCTATGCATTTAACCAAATATGGTTAATGGAAGGTCAAGAATGGCTTACTACGATTTGTACCAAACAAGGTACCTTTCAGTTCTGCATAATGCCCTTCTGGCTGAAGAACTACGTGCCAGATACCTTTCAAAGGATGATTGATAATGTGCTGGGCGACCTCCAGTTCACATGTGCAGTTGCATATATTGATGACATAATGGGCACTCCCCAACTCCCAATCAACACGCTAGAGACTTAGAAGCAGTTGTAGTTGCTTTGCACAAGGCAGACCTGTTTGTTAAGCCTTCAAAATGCGAGTTATATAAGGAGGCAGTTACTTTTCTTGGGAACCTAGATCTAAAAGATGGTTAGGCGATTCTGCCCAACATGTTGGATACCATCCACAAATGGCTGACTCCAACAACCCAGAAACAATTATGGAGTTTTTTTGGGTACCATTATCTTCCTAACGAAAATAACCCCCAGCCCTATCCCAGTTGGCTGCTCTACTCCACCACCTCATTGGTAAAAATGTGCCTTTCCATTGGACCCCAAGTGCCAGCAGGCATTCAATTCAATTAAAGAAGTATTTTTTATCACCCCCTATTTTAAAACATGTGGACCCCTCCAAACTGTATATTGTTGCTTGTGATGCTTTAGTAATAGCAGTTGGTGCAGTTATGTTGCAGGAGCACGATGGTTTAGAACATCCAGTTGTCTACTTTTACTTAAAATTTTCCTCAACTGAGCAACTATGGGCCATTTATGATAAGGAATTGGCAGCCATAGCATGAGCGCTGACTCATTGGTGGTATAGGTTACAGGGGTGTCCAGCATGAGTTAACTGTGCGTATGGACCACTAAGCTCTTTTATATTTCCGCAAACCACAAAAATTGATACACAGGCAGACTCAAACCTGTCAGACTTATGCAAATTCAATTTTAAATACAATTTCTTGAAAGGTGCATTAAATGTTCTTCCTGACTTCTTTAGCTGCAACCTGGCTCAATGCCCCACGGACTCAGAGGAAGTTGACTTGGTTACTGTGATCCACACCAACCAAATTCTATCTATTGTCCTGCCTGTGGTCGCCTCAGTAGAAATAGCTTCCGATGCTCTGCTCATCTCACAGGTTTTGGCAGCTCATGTCCTTCCCCCAAAGGAGTGGAGTTACTTGATCAATTATCCCTTTAAACCCACAAACATTCTTTGTTTTCCTTGGTGAAGGGTCTCATCTATTTTTAGGTCGCAGGTTTGGGTTCCTCCTCTCCTTAGATCCAAAGTGTTTCTGAGCGCATCACGATCCTCCCACTATTGGCCATCTGGGCAACAAGAAATGGATCAATTTGATCAAGTGGACTTATAACCGGGCGGGATAAACTAAGGAAGTTCCAGCCTGAATTGCCAATTGCGTTACCTGTGCACAAGCAAAATTGGACCGCTCAGGAAGAAATGGCCTCCTTCATCCCTTACAACAGGAGGAGGGTCCATGGACATCAGTGTCTGTGTATTTTATTGTCAACCTTCCCTGTTCTAATGGAAATACGGCAGTGATGGTGGTGGTTGATCATTTCACCAAATTCTCCCTATTTATTCCTATGCTTCCATGATCCCATCAGAAAAAACTACTCATCTCTTCGTACGCCATTTGTTCTCTATGTTTGGTCTCCTTCAGGAGATCATCAGTGACTGTGGGCCCCAATTTACAGTTTGATTCTGGAATGAGCTTTTAGCCATCTTAAAATTCCCCCTGCCATTCCAAGCGTACCATCCCCAGTTCAACGGACAAACCAAGTGGGTTAACCAAATTTTGGAACAGTGTTTGCGTTGTTACATGTCAGCCGTACAAGATACCTGGGCCAATGACCTCCCCTAGCCCATTTGCCTATAATAATGGTACTCACTCTTCTATGGGGTTTTCTCCCTATGAAGTAACGTTGGGCAATAAACCCTCCTTTTTTGGTCAGTCCCTGTTTACATCCAGAGGCTCCTGCTGCCGCAGATCACGTTAACATTTGTTCTACCCAGTCCTTAGTGTGGGAGCACCTCACAAAGGCATTCAAGGATTATAAACAGCTTGCAAATCAAAAACGGCTTCCTAATTATAAAGCAGTGGGCTCTCAAGTTATTTTAGATACTCGCCATCTGCAGATGCAGGTACCTTCCTAGAAGTTTTCAAGAAAACGTTTGGGTCCCCACCTGGTGGAGGAAGCCTTGGGCCATGGTGCTTTCCGGTTAAAACTGCCAGATCATTGGAAACAGCACCCCGTCTTCCATGTGTCCCAGTTGTCCTCGTTCAAGGGGATCGTTCCCACCAAACCTGAACCAATAGTGATAGAGGATGCAGATTAAGCTGAGGTGGAAAACATCTTAGCGTCCTATAAATCCCAAAAGTCAGTTCAGTATCTCGTAGCATGGAAGGGTTATCTGCCCTAAAATAATAGTTGGGTCAAGGCTAAAGATTGCGCTTATTGCGTGTGACTGATTGAGGCGTTCCATGAGCCCACCCTGACACTCCCTGTCCCCCCACCCCAAAAAAAGTTGTGACTATAATGGCGATCAAATTGCCCAAGGATCATAAAGATGTGGCCCTTGTGGAGCTTCCCGGTGGTGTGCCCTTCCTTTGGAAAAAGTAAAAGGTAATGTAAGTCCAGGGGAACGTCCCTTGTGCGCAGATCGGGCTCTCTTCCCATTTCAAAAAAAGAGTCCAAAAGGGTGGCTGTACCTCTCGTCAACCAGTGCAACCTTGCCCATGTGGTAGATGAGCGCTGGTTAGCAGCCCTCCTCTTTGTATTCCTCCCCTGGTACCCTCACTAACCTCAGTTTAACTTGACAACCAGATTAAAGAAATCTGAACTGAGATCACCAAATCGAAATTGAAGGGTCCAACACCAATGGGATCAAAGCTAGACGATTGAAAAATGTATGCCAAAAAAGGGACAAATGTCAAATTATCAGTTGGAATTGTGGACAGTTTTGACCTAGCCACCAATATGATCGCTGACACCAACCTCCTCCTGAAATCATCAGGGATGATCCCTGAAATGCAGATGGTATCCTCAGAAACAATTGCTGACAGTTTGAAACCCCTATCCAGCAAATTGGGAGTTGCGGCCAACATAACTTATTTGACTGAACAAATGGCCCAGTGACCGGGTATGGGTGGGTTGGGCATCCCAAACCCATTCCCAACCAATTGGGACTGTCCTACGTGGGGTGGCCCTGGGGATTTCTCGTTGCTTGTTGGGCCAGATGCCGTTGTGCTAACAGATGAAATTCAGTTGAGCCTTGGTTCAGGCGTTTGAGGTCAAACTGACAGCAACCCGGCCAGCTGCTGAATCCTTTAATGTCAGTTCTAATTGAGATTATCTGCCCTATTTTCCGATAAATTTGCTGGGTTAGGTGAATTTGAGGGACCTAATCCCTGCTTGGACTAACCACAATCGAACACTATTTAACTAGTTGCCTTGCACTGAGAAAATTGTTGGTTGATTTTCTTTCTTCTTTTTCCATTAAAAATCCTTTCACCAGTTCAGTTTTTTATGTTAGAAACATGCCGCCTTTTCCACCAGTATTCCAACACCTCTCAGGGTTTATGGCCATGTTCTTCTGGTATTTTACTATGTGTCTACAAGCGATTATTGCTTAAATGCAATTATTGGCACACCTTCCAGTTCCATAACCATCATACCAGCAGCAATGCCTCTGGCATTCCAGTTTGCTGTTTGGGTGCTTTGGCAATCAAGCTAGCAGGCCAGTCTAATTCTAACTTGCATTTGCCTGACACATGGTAGTGTAATTTTGTGTGAGACCTAGTTGTCAGGAGACTTGATGATGGTGCAACCTGAATAACTGTAGGAGCTGATGCTTCGCAGTATGGATGAAGATTTGAAGATAGTGCTCAGTCCACAAAGTCAATTATTTTACTGGTAGTCAGACTTAGGTATATAGATCCTGCATGGTAGAAGGCACCTAAGAAGCGTGGGAGTGACGTGAGTGGCCTCCCATAGATTAGACGCCATTTAATAATTGTTGGATATTTTTGTTAAGGTTTTTGTACAAATTTGGTAATGGTCACCATCAACAGAAGATAGAGTAAACTAGAACGTTGCCTAAAATTCAAAAATTTCAGGATGTATAGGCATTACTTCATAATGCGAGTTACTTAATCCATTGAGCAACGCTTCTCTAATGACCAGCAGGTAGATAATCTTGGCTGATAGTATTTTCCATCGTTCATAATAGATTTCTTCATTTGGACAGCGCAGAGCCCACTGTAGTGAGCACCTTTTTTCTCAGTTTAACATTTCTCTGGACTGATGCTGAAGGTCAAAAATGGGCCAATCTGCAAATTAGTAGAGTGGTAAAAAAACAAAAAAGATGGGTGATATAAATTACTATACTAAGTTAAGAAGCGTTGATATTTATAAAGAGTATAGGAACATGGTGCCTCTAGGACCTTAAAGGCCTGTACGATAAGGATCTTGCACTGCCTTCCAGATCTACTTCCTGGCTAGCACCCTCTCCGTTATGCTTCATCCTCCAGACCTCAGCAGTGGGGGCCGCCACTCTCACAATTCAGGAAGCGGGGACAAATTCCTGAAAGTGTTTTCATTGATTCTTTTGCACGTGATGCTTCCTGATCAAAAATAGTTTTGGCACCTTCAGGGAAAATTTTTGTTCATGCTGGTTTGCGAGTCAACCTGTTAGGGCTCAATTCAGAAAAAGGAATATTAAATCACTCGTCATCTTGAATCCTGACAGTGGCATCACACTGTAGGCTTCACAGGATCAAGAATATCTGGTCCAGCGATTATATATTCTTTCTGGTGCTCTAGAAAAGGCGTAATCTTCATTTTGTTTCAACACTTTTCTCAAAAATCAATACTGATGGGCGCTCCACTGTCAATTATTGTCCGTATTCTTAAACAGTTGACTATAATATCTGTATAAGTACAATCAGAGTATTTTAGTAAGGTGTTTACTGAGTGAATAACGGTATCTTGGCTACCAAATCAAAAGTATGATATATCTGCGCGGATAAATCAGGGAAGGATTCCTTTGATTGTGCTAATGGGAAGAGATATGTTCACCATATCAAAATTTGTTTTGAGAAATTCTTTCATGCTTTTGTGGTTTTAATCTTATCTGCTAGCCAATGAGCTTACAGAAAAGCAACTTCTTTCACAATTTTGTGGTCAATTCCCTTCGCTTTTGATCAGGTGATGCCATCTACATCCAAAATAACATCCAGATAGGGTGGGTCAGTTAATTTGTCATATACAAACAGATTGGACATATATATGTCATTGTTCAATAAATTAAAGGAACAGGTTTTACCACGGTGCCAGATTATTCCTTATTTTGACTTAAGGCCCTTTTCCTGACAATTGATTGATTTCTTTCCTTTAGCCAGACCTAAAGTATCTTGTTCCTTAGCTTCTTACTCTTACATTGAGCTGCGAAATTTTGAGGTTTCCCACATCGGTGGCAAAGTGAATCTGAGTCTTGTCTGCTTGTTTTTGTCCTTTAGGCTTGTTTCCCATCATGAATCGATTCTGTTGCTCGTTACTAGGTTCAGTGAATTTCATTGTATATTAAATTTTTACGTGAATAGCCTTGAAAGTTTGATTAGGGGCTTTGAAGGTAGCTTCTAACATCTTTAGATGATACACCATCTTTGATGCCGACATCTGTGTCAATAGTGCTGAAGCCATCATATGATGAACATCTCATTAGGTCAAATTAACACTTGCATTGCAATTCATGCATCAAAATTTAATAGAACTTACCATTGTTCAGGGTTTGTGATTTCTGGTGAATTAGATATCAAAAGCGGCTAAAGTCTCATTCTTTCAGAGTTGAATGCCCATTGATTACTGTTTGTGATTGGACATCCGCGTAAGTCTTACAAACTCTATAATAATGGCTTCCTTGGCTTCATTATAAGTACAATTGTACCTGTTCAGATGGGCAACTCTAGTTTCTGGAAATTGGTGTTCATGCAGTTTTTTACAGTCACTGCCTTTTGTTTGTCAATAATTTCAAACAGCATCATTTTTAGAGTTGTAAAATTGCAGCGGCGTGTCATGGTAAAGTGTGGGCAAATTGGGGTACTTCAAAGTTAATTGTGGCTCCACTGGCAGGTGATTCCTGCCTGATAACTCAATTAACTATTTTATTAAATTCAGGAGTCATTTCCAAAATGGCATTGAATGATCCAGGCATATATCTGGGTGGTTGAATCTTCCTGACTGGAGTTTCATTCATATTTTCGTCAGCTTCATCCCCCTCTATTTGAGCGCAATTACATTTGTGATTCTCCAGTTTATCATCACAATTCAACATGTGCACCATATCTTCATTAATCCATTGTAAGCATTCTCTATCCGCCTCTTGCTATGCCTTTTGAAATAAAACTTAATTAATTATTTTGCCCTTTTTTGCTAGAAGGATTTAATCTTTCTATAATGGTTATTGTTGACTTTACAACTTGCTCAACCTCTTCCACAGCTTTTGTCACCCATTCCTCCAAATTAGTAAAATTGGCCTGTGAGCCGAGTTTAGTGCACTCTTATTGATGTTCTCTAATTTATGTCCTAAGCTTACTTAAAGCGTTCTTGGAAGACATGGTTCTATGGTTTTCTTATTAATTTGGCTTGAAACTTAATAACCCCTTTAGTGAGCACCAGATTTAAAATCTAGGGGCTGTTTAATCTTTATTATTGTAGCTCACTTCAGCTCCCTAGACTTTTGCACAGGTTCCTTTAGTGTGCGTTGTTTAATTGTTGATGATTAATTGAACAGGGTAGTAATAGTATGATGCCTATTACTCTAGTTGAATTTCTTATAGCCAGGATGATCATTAGGTTTAACGTTTTATTAGTTCTTGTCCAAATCTTGAATGTTCTTCCAAAGTATTGGTAGGGACTACTCCTCTCTTCAGATAGAACTTAACTTAATCTTAGGTTTAGTGGTTATTTTTCTCTCTCATCACGCAGAGTTTACGGTGATAACAGTAATATAGTGAAGAATCTCTTATCCTTCTACTTTATTCTCAAGTTTAAAATATAACAGCATAAATTTTTGAATAATTTGAGCTTTTCTAACTTTCTTTATCTGTTTTACCTAGAAAAAGGCAAAAGAATTTATATTATGTGTCAAGAGAGTATCTATAACTCTCCAAATCTCAACGTGGTGGTGCATGTTGCACAGGACCAACGCAAGGGAACTAGTAGCCATCTTTTATAATAAAGTTAGCCCAGTAGAGTGTGTTTGGGCTGAAGTGACATGAGGCGGGGGTGTTCAGCACAATGAATATATTAGTTAATTGAGCTATCCACAGATTAGGACGTACTCCAGAAGGCTGTTACAAACCAAGTTTGGTACAGAAGTGAAGTGCACTGGTGACTGGGTTTGGAGGGAACCTGGTAGTTCCAGCGGTGTACCAGAGGCGGTGATAATTTTAAGTAAACCAAAACGGATAACACATTGCAAGGCCTCCTTAGGGGTCCGTGCACTGGTGCACCCAAGTCAACATATATAAAAACGTAAAAATGACTATGAGCTTTTAATTGAGATGACAACCAACGAGAAGCGTTGGTCTTGAGCAAAAATCCTTAAGTTGGCTCAGGGAAATTTTGGATCATTGGATGTGGTTTCAAGCATTGGTGTTCCAATAGGCGCACGCTTCCATCTGAAAGGGTAGTATACCTTAAAATCAATTTTTCTCTGATAATCAACTGAATTTGAATCTGATCAAGCTCACAATTTTGTAAATGGAATGGGTTCTGAACCCTTATTCCCCAATGAAACAAATTGTCCCATTTTATTAGACTTAAAACACGTCCATTTTAACCTTAGAGCTGAAACAGGGGCTGGGCTTTAGACAAAATTGTAGGTATCAACCTGGGCGTACCTCGCCTGTACCCAGCATTAATCCAAGGTGTGCTTTAGATCAGGAAGGGCCTGAAGTTTCACTGTCTGGACCTCCTGCCACCCAGCCTTGTCCCTGCTGTTGGTCTCCTCTATAAAGTCATGTAAATATGACAGTGTGGTGCCAAACTCTTCTGTTGGTGCCCAATCGGAAATGGCAGACATTGCTGATGAATTAACCTCTAGGGTTTCTCTAAACGATGATATTACTCATCAGTCCAGTCATATTATGCCAATGAATATCATTGTGACCTCTTCTGTGTTAAAATGAAGAATTTGTCACAACGCCTTCACTCAACCTCAACGTGTCACCATTATTAGGTTAACAACTTTCTTAGGTAATGAGAATTTTTGCCCATAAACAGCAGGCTGAGACCCCTAAAAGGTTAACTCACAAGCTGCTTATCACAGGTGGCATCCTTCAGCTAATAAATAATAAACTTTAGTCAATTAGTGATAAATTCCAATTGACTCCTATAAGTTAATTAAATTATCAATATCACATTGACAACCTAATCACTTTTTTATTGTTGAAGATAATCCCAACAAAACATTAGTGATCCAGTGGATCAAAACCTAGTGATTTACTAAATATTCGCTAGGAATATTTTTCCAAACAATAGTTATCATGTACAATCGATAACTCCCACTTTCTCTAGTGGGATACATCCCCTAGTGGAGAAGAAGATATTTTATAATCTATTAAGATGAGAAATGTGAGCATACTAAAATCCCAACAAGACACACATTTTTATTAAATGGGTACAAGCTTAAAAGACTATAAATGGCATCAAGTTTAATTCCTATTTAGACTATGTATAACCTAGGAGAGGGCACAATCTGAGATTCTTATAATTGTACAAAAACATTATGAATGGATCCAGCGACAGACAAAAGGCTCAACATATTCAGGATGTAAGACCTGTAAAGTTCTTAAGTTCTAAGCACTACCTTCAAACTAGGACACCTGGGTGGAATTTAAAAAATAGAAAACAGAATATAGAAGCATTTAAGATATACAAAATATGAAGCAAGGCTTCATGTTAATGAATATTGGGCTTAAAATGGTTAATACTACGTTGAAAAATACTACTTGTAGAAAAAATATCTTTGGAATTTCATGAGTCTATATTTGCTAACGATAAAGTCTATTTTTCTCATCTTACCTCAAGTACCTGTTAAAATCTTGGGCTTGATGGCTCGCTTCTGGCCCTAAATTTCAACTGCACTGATTCGTGGATCCTGGCGTTGATTATTTGAATGAGATTGTTAGACTGGGGCAATAATAGTGTGAAGACTATTATTATAGTTGATTGCCCAAAAGCCACGTTGAGAGTAAAGTCCAATGCTAAACTGGTGCTTCTATCTCTTGAAGATACTTTGATGCTGGTAGGGAACACTTTCCCTAATCCCTTTTCGCAGAGCCAAGCGGAGGTTTTGATATTGCTAATCCTAAGGATATTTGATCTTTGCACTCTTCTCTTAAGAGTAATATTAAAAACAACCAATGTATAAACAACTTAAGCTAATATCAGTGTGAATTTAATTTTATTAGGGAATTATTTGGGGTTTTTATAGATAAAATCAGCACACAACTTTTCAGCTGTCCAATGAGAATATTTGTGCTCCTATACTGGTTTTGACCCTTAGTTTTAGGCACCAAATCTCGTCAGGTACCATTGCCTTGGGTTTCTAAGCAGCGTAATCCTTGGACGTTTGGTGGACAAAACAACTGGTATTAGGTACATGAAGCCAACTGTTTTGGCTGATGACAATTCCACTCTTCCTCCGGTGTTCAAACAGTTAGGTAGTTTCCAATGACTCCAATCTGTTCCGCTCTAAATGATTCCCTATAATTTGACTATCTGATATTATCCCAATATTTTATTGCTTAATTTCATTGGGGATGATGCCCAACGAATTTTATCATCTGTTGGCAGCCTCAATTATCATCGGGGATGATGCCTGACAATAATTCATAGTCAGCGACTTCTAATATCATTGGGTATTCCACCTGACAATATTCTCATCAGTCAGTCACTATTGCCAACCCTCTACAAATATAAATAATCATCAAATCTCATATTTTTCAAAGGGTTGGACTATAAGTCATCTGCAATTCCAACAGTACCATTTTTGACTTAATATCTTTATGTTTTCAAAATTTACATGAGTGAAGTCCTAAAGGAGGTCAAAGTGGCAATATTAGATGTGAAAGGGACCTAAAAGAGCAAGGACAAGGTTTTTGCACATTAACCATGACAAAATAACAGTAAGGCTATCTAAGTGACTCAAGACAAGGACTAAAAATTAAGAGGGAAGCCTAAAAACTTTCAAATGTACTACCCAAGGAATTTTATAATAGTTCAATCACCAGGAGACTTTTGATAGAAAACTCCAGTATACAAGATTTAAATGAACACCCAAAGAAGGAGCAGAACCAACCATTGCGATGAACTGGGCCAACCTCTATATTAATGGTGAAAAATGATTAAGGCTTTGCACAAGACAACAATGTTTACAATGTTTTAAGGTTATTTAAAGAGGTCGCTGTACCCCTGATATAAGGGCTCATGTGTTGCAGATGAAGCTATACAAAACTTTCTGACATAATCCTATAAAATAAACCCAAGTTATCAAAAGCATAGATAAAGGAGGACGCCTAGTTCATAAGATTATTACCAATATTAAGAAGCCAGAAACATGGACGTTGATAAATTATGAAAGAAGGCTTACAGGTGTAACTTGAAGCGTTTAAATGCGGCAACTAAAGTACTTACAATAGATACACCTTTAGTAAGAGCTTTGTCAAAATTTAAGTTGTCATTTAATAAGCTATGTAATAGCCACTATTTATTTTAACGCCAATCAATATAATGTTTTTAAAGATATTATAAAAGCTCAGGAACCTACTAGAAATTGACTATGAAATTAAGTAATGAAATAAAAGATCAGGATTCTTGCACGCTAGTAGTTTACTATGCGCTACCACTACAATTTGGAAGTATGGTCTTGTTTACACCAGTGGTTGTTCATGAGATTGATCACTACAGTTTTCTAATTAGGACTCATTTTTTCTTGAAATTTAGAAATATATCGACTTTGTTAGAAGCACCATGATCTTCCTGAATCACCACAGCCCTTTGGTTTTGTAATAGAGGCCAATAACACAATTAAGTAGCATATTTGTGTTATAAGGCGGAAGATTTAATCTACTTTAATTGAGTATGTATTGAAGACCAAAGCTCTTAAAAAAGTTTATATCTCAGTGGAAGCTACTGAAGGACTACTTTTGAGCACTGATGAGGACTCCAAGATTTTCTGGTAAACATGAATTATACTATTGGTAAGAAGTGGTAAGATAATGATGAGAAATATTTATAAGATTTACAACATGAAAGGTATACTAGCTCTGGTAAATATATTACTATCAGGTCTCTAGTTTACCAGCTGTTAAGAGAACCCAAAGTGGCAGAAAGAAGAATCACCAGACTACCAATCTTAGTGAAGAAAGTACTAATTGGGGTAAACTCTAAAACTTTATAAAATATATCGTCATAAATTCAATACTTAAGATATGAAGATTTTATGAGTTAGGATTAGGTGCAGAAAATAAGGAACAACGAGAGTTAAAGGATCTTCTGGAGGAGTTTGAATATATCTTCAGCAATGGATCTAAAAACTTTTGACTATGCCAAGGGACATGCATTACATGGACACAGTCATGGTAGTACCAATTAAGTAAGGCTATATCATCAACTCAAGTCTGAGGAGAAAATCAAACAAGAGCTCTGCAATATTAGATGCTAGTTTGTTTAGATCCTTGAAGATCATTTGGGCATCGCCCCCTCTTGCTTGCACAAAAAATGGGATTTGAAAGACATAGAGAATATATGTACTTTTTTAATAACGGACTTGACTTAAAGATACTGGCAGATAGAATTGTCACTAGAATATCACGATAAGTGCACCCAAATATGCAGCCAAGGTTAATTAGTACAATTAGGATGTCAATAGGGCTTTTTAGCGCCATGGCTACATTCCAGAGAAATTGGATAGAGCTTTAGCAACTTTAACTTATCCTGTGTCTTAAGAGCTGGACGAAATTACAATCTTCAGCAAACATATTAAGAGCACAGTCAACACCTTTGCAAGGTCACCAAACATATATGAACTTGAACTTCAAGTTGAAACTAAGACTTGCTATTTCTAGAACACAAACTTTATTTTCTAGGTCAAAAATAGGAATCAAATTATAAAAAGCCTTAAATTAAGATATGGAAGCAATTGCCAAGATAAAATTATTAAGTTCTTGAAAGTCATCTAGTTCTTTTTTAGCCATAACTGAATACTTACAATTAATGCTTCATTTTAAGTAAACCATGATCCTACCGCTCATCTTATGTCTATGTATGTAATGTTTCTTAGAAAACCAGACAAATAGAGGACTCTAAAAAAATCAAAAACTAATGGAAGCACAAATTTTGGTTATTTTGTCTAAACAAGTCATCTTACTTGTTTATGTGTGCAAGCGAAATTAAAAATGGAAGATAACCTAATTCAGCTGAACAAAGATGGGAGTGATTACCCCATATAAATTTACTATAAGGTCCTCAAGGATGAAAAAACTATGATCAAGGGAGAGTGCTTATCAATAGTATGAGGGTACATAATATCTGCCTTTATGTATGTAGTATACGTTAAAGTTTATTAATCATGATACACTAAGATGTTTATGGGTCATTCAAGGCTCAGACACACGCCTGGAGCGATGGGCTGTTCAACATCATATTATGATTTCAAGGTCAAACATTAGGCGGATTACAAGTATATGAACGTAATTGGGTTGGCAAGACTACAATTAGTTTTAGAAGTTTTGAGAATGACCTCTTTTTTCAATTTTATCATAGAACTTGAGAAGAATTTGAAAGATGAACAGTAAAGTTTTGCGCTATAATCCAGAAATGATCAAATAAAATCTACCAAGTAAATGAACAACAACTAAAGTTTGTTCAAGGTATTAGGAGATATATGTCAGACCCAGTGAGCGTATTCAAGTTATCCTAGAAGCGCACAACCAAATCAGTCATGAAAAATATAAAAAAAATATGAACACTTAAAGGTCAAGTCTACTATGAGTTGTGGTCAATGATGTTAGTCAATACCTTAAACTTCGCGTGGCCTGTTGTCAGATAAACACGTTCCAAGGAAAACTGGGCTTACATCAAGTATTTCTAAGCACCAACGATAGCTTATACAGCACACACGGTACCATCATCATGAAGCTATACAATAGTATCCTCCAGGGGAGAGATAAAGGTAGTAATGGTTAAGAGCCATGTTTCCTAACTCAAATAAAAATTAAAAAAGGGTATCCTCCAATCTATATGTCCCAAAAATATATAAGCGGTATTTTTTTGGTGGCAAATTCCACAAGGAGTGGGGTTTGTCCTTATTAGCATTATGGTGGTTAGATTCTTGCTATATTAATTATTAGTAAATTCTAGCTAAGTTTTCTTCAAGATGTCCTTCATCCTATCATGTTCCACATGAACACCAAAGTGATATTTTTCTTCAAATCATTTTAAATGATATCTCTTCATTATGTGCTTTACTGGGTGTGCATTTGGAACTTGGTACAAGAGTTTTTGTGAATAACTAGGAGAGTGATATAGTTTGAATTACATTTTACAACTCTTATTGAAATCACTTGTGGCAGCCAACACATTATACAATAAGGACAACATCACCACTATGATAATAATAATTTGTAAGGACCCTCCATAGTCTTTAGTGGTGAGTTGTGGAAGCTTTAATTTTGTAGATAAAATATATAGAAAATTGTGATTTTGAAAAATATTAAGCTTTTTTCATCTCTAAATTCCACCGATGAGCAATCATAATAGAGTAATTATATTTAACTATAACCAAGTACTACTGACCATTAATGTCTTTGGGCCACTGCCTGCTTCTAGAATGTGAGGAATCAATAAATTACCTCCTAGATTTTCCTATTTGTAGGAAAACGCTTTCAGGATTGTTTGTCCATTCATACTGATACCTTAGGTAAATGTGTTCCTCCAAAGATCGCACTTTGCACCTTGCACATGCCCACCTGACTTGCCCTCACCCCAGTGAAATCCCTTGATCTGACATTCGCTTCTGCCGCCACTTTGACTATGGGAGCTTGTTCCCATATGCTAACAAAAAAATAATCGCACTTGCTTCAGCCATCTTTGCAATGTAAGGTTTATTAATTTACAAATATATATAGTTACTCTAATATTGAGATTTTCTTTAAGTAGGATGCAAGTACAGCTGCAGAGACCCCTTTAATATATATAAAACACCCCTGTACCTACCACTTGTCCTTGCATCCCTACCATTACTACCCTGAAGGGATCATTTGTAATTTAGTTGAGTTAAGCTGACCAGCGACAGACATCAATAAATCTCAAAAGGCTAAAATAAAGGTAAAATAAACCTCAACAACTAAATAAAAAGCACAAAATGAGTGGATGAAATACACACAAAATGCAATACACAACCAGACAGTTGGGACAACAGAGAACAGCTTATTAAACCATGGAGGAAGGGGAGGAGGGCTTGGGGGGCTCATCCTCAGAGGCGGCTTCCTCATTCCAGAGCATAGCATGGGCCAAGGTGGAGAGCAAGGGAATAGATGTAAGTCTTGGGGAGTGTCCTTTAGCTCTCGATTGAGCTATCTTTCCATTCCCAAGTAAGAAAACACCAAAGAGGATGGCAGTACCCCTCATCACCCAAGGCGATCTTGCCCACATAGTTGACGAGTGATGGGTGACAGCTCGTCCACTTTGGATCCCACCTCCAATTTCCTCACACACCTTAGCTGAACTGTTGTGGGAAATCTGTGAAATCTGTGCTGAGATTATCAAACTGAAATCAGTCAGATCCAATTTGAGCAGCAATTGGGCTGATGGCTGAAATTTGAATGGTTGTAAAAGCATGAAGAATGAATCATCAGCCAGATCACCTGACAGTTCTGATTTGACCCCAAAATCAGCAGAACAAATATTGGGCGCCATCGCTGAGAGTTTGAAACCCTCCAATAGTAATTCAGGCGTTGCACCCGATGGGCCTCTATTGACCAAATGAATGGTTAATTGACTGAGCGCAGGTGGGTTGGCCATCCCAAACCCGTTCCCAACCAAATGGTCCCATCCCTATATTGGATGGCCTTGGGGGATTCCTGTCGCTCGTTGGGCCAAATGCTGTCATACTAACCGTCAGAAACGTAATCAACCCCTGGTCCAGACATTTGAGGTCAAACCAACAGAGACTCAGCCCACCGCCAAATTTTGCAATGATGGTTCCCAAAGAATAAACCCCTCCTCAACCATCCAATTCACCGGTTAGGCCAAATTTGTGGATCCTGACCACATTTTCACCAATCAACCACTATTTAATCAGTTGCAAGGCACTGAGAAGATTGTTGGTCGATTTTCTTACTTTATTTCCCAAATAAAAATTTTATTGAAAAACCCCAAATTTTTATCTCCCTCCTTTCAACCACATTACATATGGTGTTTACCTGATGGTTTACCGCTCTGCACTCTGGGTGGGCCTTACCAATTCTCTTGGTTACTATAATTCCCTCTATCACTAATTGGGCTCGACAAGTCCAAAATTTTTGGTTCTACAACCCAGTTCTCATGACCTTTCAGCAGCAATATACAGGGATTTTATGGCCCTATGTTCGCCAACTACAAGAGAAGATTCACCTCTCTTTTACCCCCAACGAAATGGTCCTAACAACCAAGAATCTCGCAGTAACTATTCCAGTAGTTTCCACCCCTGTTAGCAGAACCCCTGGGTATAAAATCTATTTGGTGCGGTTTGCTGTTGGGATACTCCTAACCCTGACATTCCGCCACCATTTTGTGGTATCCTATTTCCCAGCTCCATATCAAGTCATACTGTCGGCAATGCCTCTGGCATTCTGGCTTGCTTTCTGGATGCTTATGCACCCTGACTGGCAGGCTGGTATAAACTTCTTCTGCTGTTTCCATGACAATAGGAGCATCAGATGTATGCATTTTGAGGGTACCAATGATCAGATGTTAATAAAAATTGCCTTTCCTAAAAAAATGCATCAAAATAAAAGGCAAAAGCTTCTTCTTCTGGAATGCAGGTGGTGGGGAGTTTGAGGTGGTTGACAATATTGGTGTAGTTATCTTGAAATTGAGCTTCCGCGCTACCACTGAAACATATTGTAAGGCTTTTTTAGCTGCTTTGTGGTACTTAACAATGGAAATCTTGCCCAGTGAGACAATAATTTTGGGAAAATGTGGGAGGAGGGATACCTCCTGTGAGCATCACCACTGACTTGTTGACAGATTTGTGTGGAAGATATGGCACTATTCTATGGAAGCTTCTTTATAGCAAGCAGGTGGTCACCTTTGAATGGAGCGCATTTGTCTGGGGCCTAGAAATGAGGGAAGAATCGGGCGTTATAGCCTGAATTAAAAAACGCTCAAAGTTGAGATCAGATGGTTCAATAAAATTACCCTTTCATCAATTTCAACCAAAAGGCCTCAAGGGCTCTAGATGAAACTGGATTGGGCATTGGCATAAAATTGGGGTTGGGTTGGTGGATTGGAGGAAGCTTGAGAATGTATTTTAGTCCAATCTGTTTCCTGATTAGCTGAGTGAGTTGATGTTCTGGGCTGAGGAGGGGACTGATTTGGTTAGCGCAGAAACTGATGCAGCAACAGGCTTTGGGGGAGGGGGAAGAACTATGTATTAGACAGAAATTGTCACAGGGTTGGCAGTAGTATGGAAGATGGCGGATGTGGGCTCTGAGCGAGGGGAATCTTCAATGGAGGGGCACCTGCGTTTCAAGTGATTCAACTTTTGACAGTATGGACAGATAATCTGCCCTCCATTGACGCAGCCTGAGAATGGATTGTCATGGGTATATGTGATATTAGAGCGAGTGAGAATTAACTGGAAGTCTTTTATGGGAACTAAGGCGCATTGTAGCAAATGCCTGAGTCCTTGCTAGACGTGTGGCCCCATTTGGGGGCACAAACTAAAGGAAGGGGTTGGAGTTGTAAGTGGAAAAACCAATCATATGCTCCTAATAGAGCACAGAAGAGGGAAGGTGGGTGGAAACCCATTAAACTGAACCATCATGGTGTTGTCCTCTGATAGCTGGGTTTAAGTGGTTAAAAGAGAGTGCCCTGGAATACCAGGGGCACAGTCGCCACTGTGAAAGCATTGTGTTTGTATGTAAAGTTGATAAAAAAATACCCTTATAGGGAATGAAGTCAATAAAGCTCTCAGGTTCCATCACCACCTCTGCTATTTTGATAATAAATTTATCTGCATATGGAAAAAGTTTCCCATTTTTGACCAAATGGCCAGAATGCATGTTGTGATGGGGAGCACAAGTGGGCTGTGAGGCACTTTCTGAGAGCATGAAATATGGAGACCAAGATCTTTGGGAAGAAAAAAACATTTCAGGATTTGGTAGGACTGTATGACCCAGTCCAAGCACGTTTTTCTCACTGAAAGAAAACTCTGAGGTGTTGTTACTGCACTACACTGAAGCAGCCAGTGAGGTATCTGAGGACATTGGAGAGAGCTTGTGCGGGGTCAAACTTTTTAATTACATTTTTACTTTTTTATATTGTCTTGGAAATTAAAGCCAAGATGAAAGAAAGAGAAATTCTGATGAGATAATTTGTGAACCTCCATTTGCATCTCCTAACTTAAGTTTCATTTGGCCAGTTAATGTCAAGGATTCCATCCTATGGCATCAACTCCTTTCTTCAATTCAAAGTTCCATCTGGTGCAGAGCACCTCGCTTTCCCTCATACCAATACTACCATAAACTTGTCACTCTACCATTTATCAACAGACCCACTTATGTTCACATTGTAATAGCACTAGATCATTTCTTTTGGGATTGTGTCAAAAACAGTAAACAGATTTGCCCCCTCTTTGAATTAGACAACTCTAAAAAGTCTTTTTGCTGCACATACAATAATAATACTCCCTTTCTGATGCTATGTCAGAAGCATCCAAATGGACTGTTTATCCGCCACCACCCGCCCAACAGAATCATCTGATGGGCCAGCATGATCCTTCCGCCTTATACCAACCTATTGAGCTACATTTACAAATTGAAATTATTTCAATCAATTGGTAAATGACTTGTACCCATAATCTTTTTAAGCGCCATTACATTCAACCACTAATATCCACTCTTATGCTGAAAATCAAATTAGCTTCATCCAAAATTCAGTAATTTATGTATGAAGTATCCAAAAGTTGATACCATTCATGACTTAACTGAATACTTCAACATATTTTTTTTATTTTGACTATATTTCTATTTCGTCCATCACTATTTTTCCCAAAGTCTCACGCTGCACTGTATCAAGATGACCATCATCTCGCAATTAAAAAAGTTTCCTCTCATAAATGTCATTTTTTATAAGCCTGTCACAAAGTCTGTTACACTGCTGACCAATGGTCTGGCTCTTTTTTTTAGTACTAGATGGTCCCAACCCTCAATGGTCTGGCTCTTTGGACTTCCCTTTTTTGAATTTCTCACCCCGCTAAGCGTGAAATTACCACGTCTATAAAACTGCAAACAGATTAGTCACACGTGTCATTAAAATGGCTAAATTTGGACCCAGATCCAGAACCACTCGTACATATCTTTTTATTTCATCTCGTTCAGAATGGGGTGTCAGGTTTGATCCCCAATTTTAACCTTTTCTCTTCAATTTTTTGCTTTAATTTCGCTTTCTAGGTAAGTTTTCCACTTTCAGATTAACTTTAGGTTGAACTTTCAGTAGAGGACAAGGATTGGGGATGTGGTGGGAGGCTTCTAAATCCTCTTAAAGCCTTCAAAAAGCTGCTTAGTTTTTCTCAAATAAAAACTTAAAGATTTTGATACTAGGATGGGTTTGGGTTGGAGGAAGTGTGAAAGCAGCATGTGGCAAACGGGGCTGAGCAGCAGCCACCCATCTCTCATCTAGGGTATGCCCTAGGTCAGATATCTGGGTAGAGAAAGGCCTTAGTATCTGAACCTTTTTTGGTTCTAGAGGGTGAACACCCCTGTCCAGCCTGATGGCTGGCCCCTGAGGCCTTACCGTTGGGATTTGAGATGATGAGCAAGCTTGAATCCCTGCTCCCAAATTGAGCCTTAACCAATTGACTCTTGAACCAGTGTGAACAGAACTCTATCCTGAAAGCACTGAAAATATATTTGATTAGGAAGCATCACGCATATGAAAATTGATGGAATCACCTTCAGGAATAATGTACCATTTCCCAAAACATGAGAGGCGATTCCCCCACTACTGCGGTCATAAGGATAATTCAGTACAATGAAGGAACCGTCCAGGCAGTTGATCCATAAGGCAGTTGAAGATCCTGATCCCATGGGGTCACGAAGGTCCCTGAAGCACCATGTCCCCACGCGCCCTATAATCATTGATGCTTTTTAACATAATAAATTAGTAAATACTTCTTTATCTTTTCATTTTTCGACCTCTCCACTAATTTTCAGCTTTGAGCCCACTTTCAGACATCAGAGACAGTCAAGAGAACTGTTATCTGAGAATTACAAACTCGCTCTCTAAATCCCATCTCCAAGCTGAACATAGCCTAGCTAAATTAATGATGGCCCTCAATTTGTCCCAACTTCTGGTCAACCCATTAATGACATTAAGCTGCATCCTTCATATGCACCTAAACTTTTGCTTTCTGCCTTGTTCCAGACCCTTATCTATGACTTCATAAATAAATAAGTTGAGCCACCCAACCCCCTCCTCTTCCACCTTAATTAAAATAACAGTTTGCCATTCCAGAATAATTGGTTCTGTTTATTTTTGTTTTAATCTGATTCTTCTTCATCAGTTATTTCATTTCTTATAGTTTAATTTAATTTAGCTACTTTGTTTTCAATTTTCATAATGTACATCACCAGGTCATATTACCTCATAATAAACAAAAGGTTTAGATTACTAAGTAAATATTTTATATATAAGTCTGGAAATAACAACAACACCCTATTATAGGTATGTAGTTGGTACCTAATATCGAGGGTTAGGAAAAACGGCTTGTAAAGAGTTTTATGCGCATAGGTGGGCCAGTATGATTTTAAAAGACCCATTACACAATTAATCATTAGAAGTTACCTTGACGACCTTGAAGTACATTGACTCAATTGATTTTCATAAGTGCCTTTATAGCTAAAATTATCTTTAAAGAAATTTTTCAATAAATTTATGTCACCTAGTCCGCCATAGGTGTGAAAGTTTTGAAGGCATCAAGAAACATGGTTAAGCGTCTTGTTTATAGGGGACATCTCATTTATTTTATTACTTTTGACCTTATCCCTTAGTTCAGCAAAAATTTGCTCCAGTTTTTGTGCATAAAATTTACTTGGATTAGATTAAGGATAAGATTGTGACTAGTTGCATTTAAAGGTTTCAGGTTTTATTAATGATGAAGATGTGGCTAATCAAGGGGGTGGAAGGTGAGTCGGTAGGGCATACAGCTACCAACCTGAAGGTTGCAGGTTCAATTCCCACCCTTCGCACATTGATTGGGGTGTCAGCTGAAGGGAGCTATTGGCAGTTAGTAGGTATAATAACATGAAAACCTTACCCATGATGTCACCAGAAAAATCCGAGTCCCAATCTGGAGGTGAAAAAAACTTTCTATGACAGAGTTGACCCTGCTTAGGTTTCATGTTGATACTTTCTTTATTTTTGGTAATGTTTGTCCCCTGGTTGGCTTGCCTCAAATAAATAAAATAAGATGTGGCTAATCATCGCTTGTTAAGGGTATGACCTATGCCCTTAATTTCAACCAGTTGCAAAACAGTGTGTTAGATTGCTTCTTGGTCTAAAAGTATGTGTGGTTTAATACAACTAGAAAGCTGCAATTGAAAGCCTCATAAATGTAAAGACTATAGACCATTGAAGTAAAGTTTTCCCTTACAACAATTTATCAAAATGCCCATTTCTAAACTTTATTAAGGTTATAAAATTTTTACAATAACCTTAAATGGGTTCAGTTCATCATTATTGTAATTTACCACTTCATTAAGTGGTTCAAATCTGTTTCTATCAATTTCACATAGACAGAGCAACCTCAAAGTTCCTATAAAAAATAAATGATTGAAAGCACGGCTGCCTGGATGTCCTATAACAGACAATGAAAGAGATTTTATCTCTATGTTATTAAGGAAGATGGACCTAACTGGGACTTCAATAAACTATGATTTCCTTTACACTATTAATCAACATCAACATAAAAAATATAACTTAGATCTAGATGAGATCCTCAAAAAGTTAGCATTTACCAAGATGCACCCCAGGAGCCTTAATAAACTTTGTAATGGTCACATATCACCTCAGCGACCACTGCTTAAAAACTTTTTTTATAAAAGGCCTTATAAATGTGAGAATTATTTCTAACATCTCTATTATCCCCATTAGTTATCCAATGGGAAGAACTTGCATCCACGAAGTCATCAGAAGGCACTAGCAGCCTACAATCAGAATTCAACCAAATGTAGGCTGCACTTTGAAATTTACTGTAACTAGACTAAATGAAAGCCATAGAAGAAATCAGCTATTTGAATTAAAGATGATATTTAAGTTCTTTTTTATCATATGCGCAGATTCAATAAAGACAATTCTTTTAATGTATTCAAAGTCAGCTACAGTTATGGGAAGATAAAGAACTAAGAATGCCATCAGTCACAAATTCACCGATGTTGTTTACAACTTGTACATGCAAGAAAACTTCAATTCTTCAGATCTCGTCTTGGGAGGAATGGTATTGTGTATTCAGTCAATAGTACCTATTATTACTATAGTACTAAAAGGTTTTAACCCAAGAGGGATTTATTAATGTGGTATTAATAATAAATTTTCGCATAATATTACAATTTGATAAAAGACACAAATCTTGTAAAAATTAGAGACCCATATAACCGCCAATGTACTAAGGTTATAGGAGAATAATTAAGATATGTGTGAGGTGAACAATAGTAAACCTTTTTTCAGTTATCAATTCTGTGGTCTAATATTTACAAAGATGACAGCTTTTTTGAATAGGACTGTATATTAATAGTAAAAAAGTAATAAGCCATATTAGAAGGAATTAGATATGATGATAATGGCTATTCTTATTATCATTTTATTAGAATAAATGTGCCTAGTAAGATGGCCACCAATCTTAAACAAAATAAGGTACAATCACATGATTATAGTATTGTGAAGAAGAACACCCTTGGGGCCAGAAGAAGATCCTATAATTTTAAAGAAGGATTAATCAGAAGGTCATAATGCTTCAGGAATAATAAATATGCCAGGAAATCCAAAAATTAGTCATCCAATGAAGACTCAAATATGTAAAATTTCTCTTAAATTTAAAAAACTTTCAAATGTGCCATTTACCTTGAACTCCTTTATAACAAAACAAATTCAAACCATTTTCTATCTTTTCTATTTATTTATCTTTGGGTATAAAAACTCAATATTTAATCTCTAATATACTTTCATTACACAGAATTATAGTGTGTTTTTATTTCTTCAAAATTTTTTTAAAAAGGTTAATTTTAAGAGAACTAAATCTGAGGTTAAAGAGACCATTAGAGGGTTGTACTGATTACTACCAAATTTGATAATATTGTGCCAGACAAAGTTATCTTCAAGAGGAAAACTTCTATCAGGTCCTTTGTAGCAAAAAAGTTTTTTGTGACTAAATTATAATGCAATCTGGTGTTGATAAAACAGAATTTCCAAAGCATGCACTACTTAGACTCTAGGTTGTCCATGACCTTCTTGGCATTCCTACATAAAAAACGCTTCTCTTGATATCATCAAGAATCCCAGATTTTTCCTTTGCTTTTACTATCTTTAGTTTAGAAAACCTTCCGCTTCTTTTTTACTTGCTATTTTAAAGCTTTGTCCTTATATGATTTTTTAAACTTTCCTTTCCACAAACGTTTTAACATAACTCTATATAAATCATTTTTTGTTGCTATGTCTGCAATCAATATTTATGTCTATTTCAGCTTTAGATCTAAACTTTTCAGAGCTTTCTCATTCCCAAAGAGAAAATGTTTTGATCCACCTCTAGAATTATTTTTCACTTTAGAATTTTCTCAGTCCTATAAACTTTTACATGAGGCTCATTATTGACCATGCCAGTACCTCTCATATTTCACTATACTACTGAAAAGTAAAAAATATTAGATATTATAATCTCTTGATCATTAATCTTAAAATTTGGCATCCTTTCAGCCCATATGTATCAGTCACTATTTTTAGGCTCATTTAGACATTGTATTTATTAAACATTATGAACTGGGGTGTAACATCTAATGGTCTGCAGCATTGCTGCACTAATGACATGGCTCTTCAAAACCAAAATTTCCATTTTATTCACTTGCCAAATTTCTGTAAACCAATTAGTATACTAAAAATGGTAAAATTCCGCCAATGTTGTTTAAATATAAATTTGATCTCCAGATGTCCATTTCTGCAGGACTTACTTGCAACGACTTTCTCCAGCTATTTTTGCCCACAGTATGGCACAGCCTTTTTCCTCCTCTTCCTGTGATAGTTCTACTAAGTAAGCTACAAACGATATTTGTTCTTGGCTTTGGTCCATCTGATCACCATTTTAGTCTAGGCCCTTTCGCCATAGATACTCAGTTTTTCTACGCTTATAACATGTGTTTCTCAGTTGCTAGATGTAACCTTTACGCTGACTTCTTATCTTGACCCTTGTGATAAAGACTTCTTTTTCCATTTTGCTTCACTACATTACTTTAAGCATAAAGGTAAGCTGTTCTAGATTATTTTACATGTATAATTTTGACATTGTTTCATTGAACTCCTCTTATAAATGCAACCTTCATAAGCACCTCCAGTTTCATTTAACAGAATCTTTTTGGCAAACTTAAAGGGTATTATTATCCTAGTTTTTTACATATATGAAAATTTTAAGTCAAAACACAAATAACTATAACCATAAGGAATAATGACTGGCTGGTAGCTTCTCTCACACTCTCACCTTATGATCTAAAAAAACATACAATTAAAAATTTCAGTATGTATGTCCCATTATAGTTTAGTGTAATTTAACTTATAACATTAAAAACCCACGCCTACCCTTCCCAATGACACATAGGTAACCTTATATTTGAGTAAACTGCTAAGTGACCATTGAAACTTACAAGGCTATGCAAATGAGCTCCTAAACCACTAATTTTGCTATATAAAATTTCTAGATGAAAATGACACTGATATTTTTTAGAACCATTGTGGTGTAATTATGAAGTAAATGCTAATATTACCTTATAAAATTCTAGGTAAGAGAATGGATCTAGAAAAAGTACTTACTTGGGCAAATGAAACTATAATTTCAGAGACTGATATGTTATCATTCCTAAATAAACCAATGAAGTTTATTTATTAGCTGCCTTTTTAAAACATCTTTCATGTAATACAAATTAATACTTACCCTGAAATTCAAGTGGCAAACTTGTCTACTAAACCCGAGTGTTGAGTAATTGACTGGACCTAATCATCAGATATTCAATAGGGACATAATAAGGTTAGCACGTTTAAAACTTATTATGGATCATATCAGATATCAGAGATTATGGACCAGGTATATTATAAGCTTATGCAAAGCTTAGGATCCGCGGCCTAGCAATTTCACTTAATAATATTTGACTATGATGACACAGGCTCAAGGGCTTTGATGGTTAGGTCAGACTTAGATTAAGTTTTGACTTAATGAATCAGGCACGTGGGCTTTGTTGGTCGATGTCAAAATTAGTTTTTAATGTTGGTTAATTTTTCGATCAAATTAATTACTAATTAGTGATACAAATCGCCTTGGTGTGTGCTGCCAATTGCATGTGAAAGTGAATTGGTTCAGCTATTTTGAAGACGCGTACAAAACGCCATCTCAATGATGACAGTGTTTACATTGACCCTGAGGCTGAACATGATGCCCTTAGTTGAAGTATATGTAGACGTTCTTACAAACTTTTTATTTGGCCAAGTGCCACTGAAAAGGAGACATCATGGGTAAGATGTGGCAAACATTGAACCCTATAAATAACCCTTAAGTTGACACTAATAAAAAATATTCAACTAATGGACGAGTTTATAATTTATCTTATAAACTTTTTGCATTTGGCACTTCATTTTGTATTAGTCATCTTTCACTTTGGATTAGTAGGATCAGGGCAGCATGCCATCGTCCAAGTAAAATGACAGGGTATACATTTGGAGTACTACCAAGAAGCTATATTATAAATTTTAATCACCATCATGTCTATTGTCCTCACACTTTAAATGCACGAAGCTCCATGCCACATCTAAAGAAGAACTAGCCCTCTGAAGCAAAACCCCAAAACTCAACAAGTGGCGCTCATGGCTGGGACCGCAGATGGTGACCATGCTGAACAGGGGAGCAATCCCAATCAATTATTCAGAATCATCACCGGGACCAATGGGAATACTGAAATGACTGTTTTAAGATTAATTGGGAGGATGTACCCATTATTACCTATCCCAACAATCCCATTTTATCTGAAGAGCTGGAACGTCTTGAGCAGCAGTTGTTAAAAGGGTATCAATTAGGACAAGGGCCCGAGGACAATAGTAGCAACCCTTTTTACCACCAACAACAGCAAGATGTGTTGTGGATGAGATATCTTGCTTATCATCAATTAAGTGTAGCTCAGATCTGAAACAATTTAATTGGGGTAGAGAATATTGCCCAATACTTAATTGAATTTGTACATCCCACCTTTAGAAATTCTCAGATGACAATCGCCTGCCATCATGCAGCCATTACTGAGTTGGTGAACTTCTCTCGCAACTCCAGCCAGGTGGGCCAAATTTTAAATGAGCGATTGGAAGCCAACTTTGCTGAGGTCCATTCTAGTTTGGAGGCAAATTACAACTTAGCCACTTGAGCTAATGACCGGGTAGCTGAATTAGCACAAGAGCTAAACAACAGATTGCATCCTATCTTTGAAAATTTCTTAGAGGAAAGAGGAGTCACCAAATCTTGAGTCAGTAATATCACTCAGACTTCTATTAATGCTTCAGAGTCCATGAGGCTTATTTACAAAGCCCAAGAGGTGCAGTTAAA
>JAKSZP010001903.1:0-54719 GCA_022478985.1 Massospora cicadina | reverse complement strand
GGGTGATTCAAAGGCAATGCCTGTCGTTTTATCAAAATGACTAGGATTCCAATGTTAGACATCCTTGAGACCTCAAATGAAAGAGTCAGAAATGTATCAAACATTTTCCTCTTGATCCAAGTGAATCATCCATAATTGGTTAGCAACCAATTGATTTGCTAGTTGCAGTCAGTATTACTCACCTCACAATTCATTAAACATTTCTAATCAGTTGGTGATGAAACCTGACCAATCCCAATTGGTACACCTGATAGTTAATTACTATCAGATGCCCTTATTTTGTCAGCTACTCCACCCGATAAGATATTAGATATTCATCTAGATCGATCCCTGATAAATATGACCAAATAAATATCCTAAAATCCCCCAAACATAGTTCCTCCAAAATTTGGGTCAACCAATTTCCAATTCACTTTGCCTTAGGGAATTTTCCCTAGCGATACCAGGTAATCTAGCAGGCTGAGAATATGGGCAAAAATCCCAACACCACATTATCCAGCTTGCAAATTATTTAAACTTCAATTAATTTAAAATACTTGGTTCATTTATTTAATTTAGCTTATTGATTAAGCTTTGAGATGATGATTGATTATGTTGTCTCTTTGATGATAATCACTGATTAAATGGTCAATTGTAATTCACAGAGGATCGAATCTGATGAGAATTATAATTCCTATTTCATTGGGAATTGTTGCTGAGAACATGGATATGAGTAAATTGGCTCAAAATGAGCAATTACTCATGGGAAATCGTCAGGCTCAGTAGCCAACGTGTGGGCTGATATGAATGGCGATTTAAATATGCTATTCCTTGTGAAAATTATCTGGAATCTTTCCCAAAAACAAACCAGTATCTCTTTTCATTGGCTAGGTGTGCCGAGACCATCATGGATATCTCTTTTCTGTCAGTTAGGTGTGCTGAGACCATCATGAATATCCCTTTTCATCAGCTAGGCGTGCCAAGAATATCGTGGTTACCACAAATACCTCTGACACATGTCCTGCGCCATTTTACCCTATAAATATTCCCTCACTTTACTAATAATAAACACCTTAGTACTGTAATTACTTTATTGTTTCAATTGTTGATTGTTTACTTCAAAGTGAAGTTGTGAAGAAGTACTTCCTGTCTAAGTGTCAACGCCAGAGTGAGGCCAAAGTCACTTGAATACTTATATATTGCCAGAGTGAGGCCAAAGCCACTTGAACCTTTATATTGCCAAGAGTAGGGCTGAAGCTACTTACCATTTATTTGAACTTGACTGAAATAGTTGTCTTCATAAAATTAGCAAATTTGTATTTATTCCCAGAGTCAGTAGTTAAGCAAACCTGTGCACCAGAGAAAACCCCGCAGTTTTTACATATGTCCATCCTCAGTAGAATTCTGGTAATTATCTGTTTA
Source organism: Massospora cicadina (assembly GCA_022478985.1). Taxonomy (NCBI): domain Eukaryota; kingdom Fungi; phylum Entomophthoromycota; class Entomophthoromycetes; order Entomophthorales; family Entomophthoraceae; genus Massospora; species Massospora cicadina. Next base: position 53,318 of record JAKSZP010001903.1, on the reverse strand, counting down.
ATTTCAATAGCAAATTTATTTTTCTCTCTCGTTGCAATCACTTTTGCAACCCATTCAATTCAAGTCTGAATCTAGTTTGATAAATCTCATAGAGGAGATTAGTCTGCACCCATGTCAGGGAGCAGTTGGGCAAGTAAAGGTAAGAGGAGCAGGTGGGAGGCCCACGGCCTCAAACGTTCAAAAACGCCCCAGTTAAACTGGCAGAATAGAAAATAATTGCAAAAAACCGGCGGTCACTATTTCTCTGGAAATCCTCACTTGGCAAGCACGATGCAACCAATACATCAACAAGCTGCACTCCCAGCCACTTTCATCGGTGGAATATGGAGTCTGCGTGTTTCTGGACATCCAACAAATGGCTTAATGGGGAAAAATTATGTGGGGATGTGCACACTTTTTTCCCAACTGTGGTGTACGTTGCACCTCATTCCATGTCACATGGTTGACTGGACCTAGGTTTCAAAAACAAGGAGGCAGCAGATGAGGCTGCTGCGGTGTGCGTAGTGATCAACCTCCCCAAAGGGCAACGGGTCATCAAAACAAAATGCACTAGATGGACAAAATCCAACCAAATTTTCCTCACATTTGACTTCTTGCCTACTATGGTAAAACGTGACATTTTGGAGCAACACCTGAAAGATGGTCTCGCCATCTATGGTGAAATACAATCTTTTGAAATGCAACACTTTATGCTGATGCCACACTTGTGCACTGGCAAAGCCATTGCAGTTCTGATTTAACTGAGGAGATCATGAAATCTAGCCCAGATCCTGCACTCCACTTCTTTATTAACATCAAAGGGCATACCACCCACCCTTTCTGGGTAACCGTGGACAGCACGCCCCCCATCTGCACCCACTGTGACGCGTTTGGCCATAAGGCACATGCATGCCCCACCAAGGAGGGTGTCACACTCCAAGAGCACCCCTCAGCGGCCATGGCCAGTGGAGAGGCGCACTAAAAACCAACCGTAAGCACCAAGGAGGCTTTCCCGTGGGGAGCACAAGGCTGCTACCTTCTGGTAAAACCTAAACCCCGCAAGAGCAGAAGAAGGCCAAGCAGGCCTGCAGGGCCGCAGCCAAGGAAGTGGCCAAAGTCACCACTGCTATCCCACACTCCCAACGCCAGGAGGACATTGAAACCTTCACAGCGGAAGCAAATCAGGAATCCACCAACCAATCAGATTGGGAAGCCCATACCAATTGGGCCACCCAATCTGAAGATCTGATGGGCAACTCAAATTCTCCTGATCTTTGCAACCAAGCTCCAGTTGAAACTGACTTGGCCTTCAACCTTCCTGAAAAAAAAATTTTTGCCCCACTTGATGGTGCACCAAACTCATCCGCACCGCAAAAAATTCATCCAACGTCAGGGAAACAGAAAGCGAAGGCAAAAGCCAACGCAAACCTTTCTGAAAAAATTAACAAAAATACTGATAGTGTTGCTGCAAACACCCGCGCTGCCATGAAGGCCCATGGGGATCTAGAGGAGGCTAGTGGGCCTGGGTGCCCACCCCCTTGCACCTAAGGTGTGATGGGGGAAACCTTTACTTTAGGGACGTCGAATATCGCCAGACTCAAGGCCTCGCCATCCCAGGCTAGGAAACTGAGTTTTTGCAACAAAATTTACCTGTGGATATCCTGGACATCCAGGAGTCCCACTGTCTGCAAGGTTCTGAGGAGGCTTGAAAAATAATGCTCCTCTCATCCCTATCCTTTTGGTTGAAGCACTGTGGGGTGCTAATTCAGAAAAATACTTTCTTCAAATTTTATCATCGGAAACCTTCCTCAATGGCTGAGTTTTTATTTCACCTTTTTGTGGGCTGACGTGGTACACACTATTGTCAACATCTATGCCCCAAACAGTGCACGAGAGCATCAGGAATTTTTCTCATTGGTTAAATCCCTCCCATTACCCTCAGACCCAGTTGTAGTTGGTGACATGAACTGTTGGCTAAATACTCCAATGGACTGGCGGCCTTCCTCCCACGCCCCCAGGGACACGTTGAACTTTGCATTCTAAAGGCCACACTTGGGTTGATGGATGCACTCTCGCGGCAAGCCCCGCTGCTCAAGAACATGATGCACCCCATATCCACAATGGCCAATTAAGGTCCATGTCCCGCATTGACCTTATCCTTACACTGGTGAAATTCCAACCCCACATATCCCACTTTAAAACAACAAAAATGGAATTCCCTGACCATTGACTGGTCTCAATAACCTACCACCTACCTGTCACAGCTGCTAAGCCCCCACATTGGTGCAAAATCTGCCCCCCAAGCTCGCATCACCAGGATTTTCCATGTGGGTGGAATCGGCAACTTTGGCAAAAGAGAGTTTGTTGCACCATTTTTCTTGAACCCCATTTCCACATGGGCAACTTTCAAAGAAGATACCATCCGCCAATCTCGCCACCTCTCCTCCAGACGCTCATGAGCCACGTCAGCTGTCATTTCGCGCGCTCTGGCAGAGTTGGCACACCTGGAGTCCAACATCCTGGCTACAGGATACAGCTCTGCATGGGGCCAGAAGTGGGCGGAGGCAGCCGCTCACCTCAACGCGCTTGAAAGGCAACACAAACATTGGGTTTGTGTTCAGTACAGGGCCAAACGCATCACAAAAGGGGAAAGTGCACCGCATATTTTTTTAAACAAAAATTTTCGCGCTATGCCAGAGCATGGCCTGCATACAGATGTGAAGATCAGATGATTCCATTGCGGATATGCTAGCTGAAGTGGCAATTGAAACACAAAAGTATTCCATCTAGTACTAAAAAAAAAGAAACACAAAAGTATTACTCCAAGTTGTATTGATCTGATCCAATCCAGCTGGCCGAAGGGGCGGAATTTCTTGACTGAGCCCACATCCGCACTGTTTCCCAATACCCAGAAATAATGAATTTGATTACTCCAAATGAATTATGGACAGCCATTTGCAGTGCACCAAACTGAAAATGCCCAGGCCCGGATGGCATTCCATATGAATACTATAAAAAGTACTTCAAATATATATCCCCACTACTGTTGGCCTCACTTAACCAGAGCCTTTTGGAAACGCACCTCCTGCCAGGAGGACAAGAGGCCTTCACCATCACACTCTTCAAGAAAGATTACAAGCTAGACTTAGCCAACTGGCGCCCCATTTCTTCAACTAACACGGATACAAATTTTTTAACTAAAATCATGGCTGACCATTTAGGGATTGTAGCATCTGGCAACATCTCCCCAGAAAAATTCAGTTTCATACCCAGAAGGTCAATTTGGGACAAAAATCTCTTTCTGCTAAGCATCACTTTTCGAAAATCAATTCATCCTGAAATTTAGCTCCACTAAAGAGATTTACAAAAACTATTAGCAAATATGGCGGGAAACCCCGCAAAAGAACCCGAAGGCTATGCCAAACGAGCCAGCACCACCCCCAAACGAAGCAACCCTCGGTTACCCACCTCAGGGTCAACCAGAATCACCCGCTCTCAAGCAGCAGCCATGAAAGCAGGCACCACCCCCAACCTGGAGCTACTCCAACTAGCGCCAGTTCACCTGATCGCACTTCTGCAACCTGCACGCCTAACAGCTCTGTGTGTGCTGCCTCCCACCAACCCGCTGGGCCCCCTCCAACCAAGGAGGCCATCACCCACGCTGTTTTAATGGCGTCTGCTCAGTTGAATGCAACTCAGCCCATCCAGACATTCACCTCCCCCATTGTGTCAGCTAATTCAGCCCCATCTATTATTGCTGATGCCGTGTTTCTGGCTCCCTCCATGAGGGGCGATACCCAGCTACCTGGCCCCCAAATCCTCAGATGTAAGGTTGGATTAGCCGCACATTCTGGTTCACTAAGCACCAAATTGGGATAATCTACTCTTCCCAATGAGGATTCAAATGGTTCGGATTTTGGAACTTCACACCAGTTCCAATCTCACCCGTCCCATTTAAACCCCGTAATTGGCACTTCTCAAGTCGGCACTTTATCGCAATATGCTGAAAACGACCAATTCACTAATCAGCCAATGAGTTTTGCCCACGAAATCACAGCAAACACTCGGGCTGAATTTACCCAAATAGATTGGGATGGTGATGAAACATCTCCCTCCTCCCAATTGGCTGGAGTTAATTCCAATCTGGATGGGACTCCCCAATTTAGCGAGGCCCAACAATCACCTGGCCCCCAAACCCTCGGATGTAAGGTTGGATTAGCCGCACATTCTGGTTCACTAAGCACCAAATTGGGACAATCTACTCTTCCCAATGGGGATTTAAATGGTTCAGATTTTGGAACTTCACACCAGTTCCAATCTCACCCGTCCCATTTAAACCCCATAATTGGTACTTCTCAAGTCAGCACTTTATCTCAATATGCTGAAAACGACCAATTCACCAATCAGCCAGTGAGTTTTGCCCACGAAATCACAGCAAATACTCGGGCTGAATTTACCCAAATAGATTGGGATGGTGATGAAACATCTCCCTCCTCCCAACTGGCTGGAGTTAATTCCAATCTGGATGGGCCTCCCCAATTTAGCGAGGCCCAACAAACCGCCCCTCAATTTAATATGACGCCAGCAACTGCTGTAACATTCCAGAAACAAGGGAACTCCGCAAACTTGTCCAAACCACCAGCTCACACTCAACCTGCAATTGCAGCCCAAAGCAAACACAAACGTACCAAAGGAGCCACTGGGGCGTGGCAAAAACCTCTGGCACCAACGCTACCCAAAGCTGATCCCCGTGAAGTGGCGTTTATTGCCGATGTTAAGAAGAAATGGGCCGAAACTAGAGCGCAAAAAGCTCTACCTCGCTCAACCCTCTCCCACGCAATTCGCCTTTATTATGGGCATAACCCTGTTGAATTCTATACAGAGGATTACTTCTCATAATTTGCAGCGATTGCGGAGACATTCCCTATTAACACCACCATCCATGAATCAGTGGAGGGCCACTACATCGATGTGGGCTTCACTGAAGCTGCCCTTGCTGACCATGCTGCCACCCTCCAGGTCATTATTCCACGCGGATCTCTTCGCATCTCCCGCACACGCTCTCACCTGGAGAAAATTTCATGGGTTACTTTTTCCAACCTACCAACGACTGTTGATCCTGAGTCTCTTAAACTGGCACTCCATCGTGGTTTAATGGAGTTTGGGTCTGTTCTTTCAGTGGACTTTAGCGTCCCCTCTTACTATGCTCCCACTCAAAGAGCTCGCACTGCTAGGGCGTCATTCATCCCCTCCCCCACTGTATCCCATAACATTGAGGTTATTCCTCGTGTGGCGGTAGTTGGGGCATGCCCTGAGATCTTTTTGTCGACCCTGATCAGGCGCGCCCCCGGTGTTCATGGTGTAACGCCCTTGGACACTTGTATAGTGGCTGCACAGCTCGAAAACAAGCCCTCTTAGCCACCACCCAGGGGCCTAAACCAGGCCAAAAACGATCCCACATGGCTGCAGCAGCAATTCCACAACCCACACAATGGGTTCCCATTCAAGACCTGTCCCCTGAGGCCTTACGCCTAGCAGTTGAAACAGCTAACCCCACTATTGGTGTGGGATACCTTTGCGCTCATGCCCCCCTTCCAATGGGCACCCCCTCCAATCTCCCAGAGTCAACTCCCTCTCTCACCAAGCGCAAGGCATCTCCCACAGGGTGCCCCTCGTCAGCCACCCCCACTCAGGGCTCCGCGGCACCCCCACCAACCCCCACCAGCGATTTATCGCATCAGCCCTCAGCTCCCAATGGAGCTATGCCCACCAGCATGGACTGGCAACTCGCGGCCTGCAGTAGAAGTGCCACCTCAAAGAGTCCTACCCCAACCCCACAGTCCATTTCGCGCGGATCCTTTGCAGTGTTGGAGGAAGTGAATATGGACTCAGACTCAACAAATGATGACACCGCGGAGGTTACCATTGAGCACCCTCAGGTCCTTCCCCTGCAACGGAGCGGGGGCAGCATCCTAGGCTGGCTTACTGGGTCCTCCGCCCCCCCACCCTCTCCTTCCCCTCAGAACCCTCGACGCTCCTCACGGATTGCAGCTAATAGTCAAGCTAAAGGACTCAAAACTAGCCGCCTCACAGCAGCAGGTTTAAGCGCTGGCAACCCCCATGACATGGAGGGGAACAGCTATGAGTCCCCATGGCAGCACCCTGGCCCTGCAATCCATCAACGCAAATGGGTTGTGGGACTTTAAGCGGAGAGCCCGCCTCCTCCGAAACTTCAGGTCAGCACAAATTGACATCGCTGCTGTCCAGGAGCCCCATATCCTCCCCCACGAACAATCTGCATGGAATGAACAGTTTGGAGGCAACTCCTTCTGGACAAACCATGCCGCCCTTATTGTTTTGAATCCCCGGGTTAAAACCCATTCTTTTTCACAATATCTAGGTGGCCGCCTCATACTGGCCAAACTCACCACTCCTGACTTCTCCTTCTTCGCTGCAAGCATCTACCTGCCTAATGCAGGTCAGGAGCAAAATCGGCTCTTGGAAGAGCTCCTCCAACTCAATCTCCCACGGAATACAGTTCTCTTAGGAGATTTCAACACAACCATAAGTCGCGTCCGTGACTCTTACCCCCTGCAGCAAAGGAACGCCCTGGATCAAGTCGCCTCCAGGATTTCCTTCGCCTGAGTGGCTTTATAGATGCGCTTCCACCCTATGCGTCTGGCCTAGGTTGCATGACTAGGATCCAGTATGATGGAGGAGCTTTCCAGTCAGCGTCACGCATAGATATGGCACTGATTGGCCCCCTGCTAATTGGCCGCGTCTCCTCTCCCATCTCTCGTGACAACCATCTGAGTGATCACAGGTCACTCACCGTTGTCCTCACCACCACACTTAGACCGTCGCGTAGGTTCTGGCCTAGGGTTGCCCCAGCTCTTCTCAACAACCCCTTCACTAAGGAGAAGCTGTCTATGACCATCCGGGAGACTCTCACCTCCCCCCACCCCACCTGCTTGACCACAAGGCTAGATGGGCGGTGACCAAGGAGGGCATCACCCACGTTGCTTACAACTGTGCCAAAGCCCAGATGACTGCAGCTCGCGCCAGAGTCAAAAGGGCGGAAGCCAGAATCAGACATCTAGAGCGAAACTTCCAGCCTTCGCCCTCTCCCAGATGGTTGGAAGACTGGGAAGCGGCGCAGGAAGCACTCCGCTTGGAGCTCACACTGCAGGAAGAACGGGCAGCAAACTTTACAACATCTCGTTACTATGCTCAATGGGAACGCCCCACCCGCTTCTTCTTTCAGAAACAGAAAGCCCGGTCAACAGCGCAGGATATTACTGCACTGAAGATTGGCACTACAACCACTTCAGATAAGGAGGAAATCACGCAGGAACTACACCGCTTCTACTCCAGCCTCTTCCATGCCACCCAGGTGGACCCATCGGACATCCAAGACTTCCTGTGGCGGGCTCCAGAGCCGCCCATTGACCCACGGGCTGATGAGGCTCTACTGGCGCCTATTTCCATCCAGGAGGTGATGGAAACCCTTCTGAAATCCCCACGGCTTAAAGCCCCAGGCCCAGATGGAATACCCTTTGAGGTGTACCTTCTGGAGCCTGCAGTGATAGCCAAAACCCTCCGCGACCTCTTCGTTGCACTCTTGGTGAATGGCGAGGTCCTCCCCGACTCCAGAGGCTCAATCACGACCCTCATTCACAAGAAGTCAGACCGTGAGAACCTGGCGAACTGGAGCCCCATAGCGTTGATCAACACAGACCACAAGCTCTTCACGAAGCTTCTGGCCAACCGCATCACCAAATGGGTGTCACCTCGCCTCTCCCCATCCCAGCACGGTTTTATTCCGGGGAGGTCGTTATGGGACAACTATAATGACCTTCACGTGACTTTGACTGCTAACTCTCGTAAGGTGAATGGCTTTGTGGCTCTTCTGGATATGGAGAAAGCATATGATCGGGTAGCCTGGAAGTATATTGATGCTTCCCTGGCCCGCTTCCATCTCCCACCCGCAGCTAGGCGCTGGATATCATCGCTCTATGACCAGCTCCACACCAGAGTCCTGGCGCCAATGGGTTTTACAGTGGCAGTACCAGTTGGGCAAGGTCTCCGGCAAGGGGACCCCCTGAGCCCTATTCTTTTTAACATCACCCTTGACCCCCTCTTGGCCTCCTTACAGGACAAGCTAACAGGGATTCTGGTCCCAGGTAAAGCCCCCACACGCACCATGGCATTTGCAGATGACACTGCCATTGCATTTGGCTGCCCTGGGGATGTTGCCCTCGCTGCTGTGACCATTGAGAGGTACACCAAGGCGTCCAACGCCATGGTCAACACCTCCAAGACAACAGTTGTACAGGTCGGCTCCCCCACCTTCCCCCCACCATTTGGTATTGAACCTGAGCGCGGTACCTTCCGTCACCTGGGCGTTCTCACCAACCAACAAGGAGTTGCGCTAAAAGACAATGAGGACTTGCTCCTTGCAGCAGTTAACTCCAGGATTGCCAGCTGGAACCGGCGGCACATCACCCCCCAGGGTCGAGCTCTGATGGCCAATGTGTTCCTCCTCTCCAAAGTCTGGTTCCTAGCGCACGTCTGCCCATTCACAGATGCCTTTTATACGCGGCTCAATGTACTCCTCCGCTGTTGGATCTGGGGCTCAAACCATCCACCAATAGCCCTCTCAACCATTACCCGACCCTGCAATGAAGGGGGCCTAGGGCTTCTGGACACGCGATCCCACGCCACCACAATCTTCCTGAAGTTCCTTTGGCCGATTGTCTGCTGGGACGCGACCCCCATGCCCCAATGGGCGCCCGCCCTCCGCCAGTCAGTGTCAGCAGCTCTGGGTCTTCCTAGAGCATCTCTGACCTCATTAGGGGAGTGGCTCACAAACCACCCAGGCCATCGCCTAAAACCATCCTCATCCCCCTACTGGAACCAGGCTCTCCTTGCCCTGAAACGAGTAGGCGCGCGGATCCACCATGCCTTCCCATACAGAAGGGAAGGCCCTGGCCTCAGCCCACGTTGCCATGCAATTGTGCACAATGGACAAGTTGTCACAACTCGCCTCAACCCCCAAGATTTTCCTCCCATCCGCCCAAGACTCCTTGAGCTCCTCCCTCCCTCCGTGAGATTTGACCTTAAGGAATTGTGGAAGGACGTCTATCACCCCATCCTGTCAGCAAAGGTGTCCAACACCTTATGGAGAGTGCTCCACTGTTCATACAGGACAGGGGACCGGACTGGCCCTACCTTCCAGCACCGAAGCTGCCCCCGCTGTGTGGAGCCTATTGACTCCCACCTCCATCGTTTTTTCACCTGTCCAGGTGTCGCCGCATTTTGGCCAAAGGCCCGCGCGCTCCTCCATGCTCAGCCCTGGTCTGGACACCCTGTGCAAGACCTCATGTTTGAGCAGACATTGCCTGGTTGCCACCGACCCCTCCGTGTCCTCGCCTATGCCACAGCCATCTGGACCATCCATAACTCCTTCCTTCGTGCTGCCTTTGACCAGCAGGTGTGGACCCTTCCACACATGATCACCCACTTTCAGGTACACTTTGAGATGGCCCTGAAGGTCTGCACTATGTCGCCAACCCTCCCCCGCTCAGTTGTCACTGCAGCACGGCTCTGGCGCGCAAACCCCCTCCCTTTCTCGATGCCTCCTCCCTCCCCTTCCCTCGCCTCAGGCTCTTAGGAGCCCAGGAGTAATTCAATAAACATCGATGAATCCCCCCTTGGGTTGGGACCATCTAGTACTAAAAAAAAAGGTCAATTTGGGACAACGTGCACTCGGTGGCCAACGCGTGCCAGTCCACAGCCTCTGGGGCACTGGCATTCTTGGACCAACAGAAGGCCTATGATAGAGTAAACTGGGAATACCTCAGGGCCTGCCTCCATCAATTCCGCTTACCTCCTCGCTTCATCAACTGGGTGATGCTGCTCATGGAATCTGCAACAATGGCAGTACGTGGCCCTGGCTTCCTAACAGAAGTAGTCCGCCCTCAAAGGGGCTTGCGACAAGGGGACCCCCTTAGCCCACTCTTATACTACTTCAGCCTTGACCCACTACTTTGAAACGCGAATGCCCAACTCACTGGGGTCCATGTGCCAGGCCAAGCCCCAGTCAAGATGATGGCGTTTGCAGACAACTGTGTGGTGGGGGTATCTAATAATAAAGATGCACGCGCACTTGAAGCTCTCATCCAGGAGTATTCCCAGGTAAGTAACGCTGCACTGAACGCCTCCAAAACTGAAATCATCCTCCTTGGTCGGTATCAAAACTTCTGGGCCCCTGCAACCAGTGCCCAGCCCGGCCCATCTGCTCACAAACGTGCTCGCCCTCCCAGCTCACTCCACACCGCCCCACTGGTGCTCCCCTTTGTGCCACGCCCTACCATAGGGCCAGTCCACCATCTGGGCGTGTGGGTGGAGGCAGGCGGATATGCATCAGCAGTAATGGAAAGTCATATTATAGACAACGTGACGAAGCGCATCGCCTCCCTCAGAGCCCACCCTACTTCCCTTACTGGCAGGGTTGTTTTATCCAACTCTATTCTCCTCTCCAAAGTCTGGTTTGGAGCCCACGCCATCCCCTTCTCTCCAAGCTTCTTCAAATCCTTGCAAGCCCTGCTGCAAGGATGGCTATGGTCAGGCCGCCCTCCACCAGTATGGTTAGAAGTCATGTTTGGCCCTCATCAGCACGATGGCATGGGCCTGCTTGACTTCAGAGCCCATGCGGCCAAGATCTTGGGTACCTGGATTGTGGCCGTTACCGCCCCTACACTCCCCTCCCAACACTGGTCCCGCGCGGCCCACTCCAACTTCTCCCGCGCCTTGGGCCTCAACAATCCATTGAACCCCCACTCCCTGATGAATTACCTGGCTTCACACCCATCGGCCACAGGTCCTCACGGTACTAAAACCCACTACAAACGAATCCTACTCTCTATGCGGAGTGCTGAGTGGAGAATTTGTATTAGCGGACATACAACCAGAAGAGGCCTCCCCTCTCCTCAGTTCACACAAGAGGTACAGGGGCTACCCATCCATGATGGCATAATCCCCATACGGCCCCATGTCCTATCCAGGGTGGACTATCTGGACATTATGGACATCCCTTACTCCATTGAGACCCAAAAACCATCTGGAAATACTCTCACCATCCTCTGGTGCAGCCTCAAATCCGCTCCCACGTGTGGCGCTGCCTGAGGCGGGTTTACCATACAGCTGAGCGCTCTAACGCTTTACACTCATCCTGCATCGTGTGTGGCCAGTATGGAACGCTGTTCCACCGCCTGGAGAAGTGTCCTACCTCTAAAGTGATATGGCGCGAAGTTCAACGTTTACTGGGCCAGAATCAAACACATCCCTTCAGTCTGTCAAGTGATATGTTTGCTTTATCAATGGCCTCCCCTCTTCCACCCTCCCTCCGTGCTCTGATGGTTGCAATCGCCATGTGGACTATCCACACGATTGTCTTGGATGCCATCGCAGGCTCCACCCCCACCCTCCCAGAAGCTGTCCACAGATTCCAGTCTCATTTGGTGGACCACTTTCAAGTGTCAATGTTTGGATACCTCCCACCATGCCGCCGACAGCTGGTATCCTCCTGGTTCCCAGTTTGGTTCATCAAATCAGACTCCTTCCTCCACACGTGTTCAATTGTGGCTATGGCCCCTTCACGCGTTTCCTCCCCTTCCCCATAAGTGGCGTTCCCGCTGGCAACAAGAGATAGCATCACTTCTCTAGGGTGCCTTCCCTGTTACTAAGTGTTGTCTCAGTTGAGTCAATTTTGGAAGTGTCTGTCCCATGGTTGGCCTTCCCCACAATAAATTTAAATTTAAATTTCAATAGCAAATTTAGAGTCCAATTGACAAGGATATTTAGGAAAAATCTGACAAGATTATTTATGAATTTTGACAGAAATTTGGTACTGATTTGGTGTTGCAGACAATTGGATGTTCAATTCTTCAATAAGAATGTTCCAGTGAAGAATAGCTTTAATTTGATCAATAATAAAACCTCACCCAAAAATCCAGAGAATAAGTCAGCTTGGAGTAATTTCCTCCCAACCTACAGCTGAATAGCTTATATATAATTTATAAGAATCTGTTGAACCCTTGGCAAAATAGAAAACTGCCCTCAAGTCTTCTCCCACACTGATTTTAAATTTAGTGCAGCCGCCTAAGGAAAAACCAGCCCCTTTTATAGACTTGGAGGGGATCCCAGGAGGTAAAAATACTTTTAAGAGATTTGATTGGACTAAACCCATTAAATCCTTACTGCATGGATATATCATACCTGCTGTCAATCACCCGCCCCAACTCAGGTTGTGATGAACTGAAGAGACTTATAAGACCCCCCTTGGGTTGGGACCATCTAGTACTAAAAAAAGAGACCTATAAGAGCTTTGATAGTCTACATCTTCATTTACCCAAATTGAGCCACTCTCTGCCTAACCCAAATCCTTGGCTATCTCAGTATTAGCCCTTGAGTAAGTTAAATACTAGGATGCAATAATTTGATATGGGTTTACCTTAGTCCCCATTGTACCTAATAAAAAATTTATTATATATTAAATCTCTCTTTTTACTAAGCCCTAGGGCTATTTTCAACCCAATATATATTTATATGAGGTAAACTGACCAGGGGACGGACATTACTGAAACTAAAACTAAAACTAAAAACTAGTGTAAATAATTGGTTTAAACAAAACGCCCAAATGAGCGGATTAAGTGAAACACTTTGAACAAAACAACCAATCAGGTGGGTAGCAGAAACCGCTTATCCCTCCATGACAGAAGGGGAGGGAGGATCAGGGGGCTCATCTTCAGCAGCAGCTTCTTCCTCCCATAGTAGAGTGCATGTCAAGGCGGACAGTAAGGGCGTTGTGGCATCTGTGGCATGTGGTTCAACATCACTAACAATTGGTATTTCATGGAAATTTCCAGCTAGGAAAATGACACTGATATATTTGGTTAAAGCTTTTTCATCTTTAATGCGGGCATCTGGGAGTTTAATGAACGTGCCAATGTTGGTTCAGGTAACTTTTGCTTTTGGGTTCCGTGCTATAGTTGGCACGTTCTGGATAGCATCATTAACATTTTTGTATAACTGTTTTACTGTGATTTTAATCTTTTGAGTAAGACTTTCAGGGATAACAGGAGGTGGAATTCCTCCTGTGAGCATCGCCACTGATTTGGCGACAGCTTTACAAAGGGGGTGACAATATGGTGTTGCAGCTGCTTTGACTGCAAGCTGGTGATCACTGCAAAATGATTTGGCATTTGGATGTGGTGTATATAGTCAAGGGTGGTATTTGGCATCCCATTCTGCATTAATGAACCGCTCAATTTGCAGAGATGGTTCTTCAATGATTTTACCTGATTTGTCAATTTCAGCCAATAACTCCCATGGGGTTTTGGTTGAATTGAATTGGGGAATTGGCGTACAGTTGAGGTTTAATGATTCATTTTAGGAAGCATGGGATTGAACTGGGATCCAATCTGATGCTTGATTGGAGAAATCATTTGTGTCATTGGGGCGAGGGGGAAGCTGATTGGTGGCTGTAGGTGCAGCTGAAGCTTCCAGTTTTGGGGGAGGGGGAGGTAGGATTATGCCCCATACCAGAACTTGTATGGGATGGGTGGCAGATTGGAGGTTGGAGTACGAGTCATCCAATCTGTCAGAAGTGGCTAAGGAGGGGCACTTGCATTTTGAGTGGTCCAACTCGAAACATGATGGACAGATTGTCTGCCCACCCTTGATGTGGGCCCAAAATGGATGGTTGGGCTCTGAAGGAATAATGGTGCGAGGGGGAATTAACACGACGATTTTAATAAATTCAGGGCTGATTGTGGCATATGCCCAAGGCCCAGAGAGGCGTGTGGCCCCATTTGGGACCACAATTGTAAGATGGGGTTGGAGCCATAGGCTGCCAAACCGTCCATCAGCTCCTGGTGGAGCACTTCAGGGGGAGGTGGGTGGGCAAACCAGCAAGCTGGATCACCAAAGTGGTGTCCGCTGGGAGCCAGGTTTGAGTTGTGGGAAGAGGGGTGCCCTGAAATACCAGGGGCACAGTTGCTACAGTGGCAGCGTCAGCTTTGCAGGTGAAGCTGAGGTCAAAATACCCCTTATAGGGGTGAAAATCTATAAATCCAGCGGGTGTCATCACCGCCTGTGCCATTTTAATAATGACTTGGTCATGGTATGGGAATAGTTTCCCATATTCAACCCTTAGACCATAGCGCATATTGCTCCAGGGGAGCACCAGGGGGCAGTGAGGTACCGCTTGGGTATGAGCAAGGTGAGCGTCGAGATCCTTGAGAGGAATGAATCATCCCATGGGTTTGGAATGACTGGGTGAACCAGTCCAGCGCATTTTCCTGCTGGATGGAAAATGGCTGGTGGAGTTTTGCCGCTGCCCCACACTGGAGCAGCTGGCGGAGAATCTGAGGACATTGGAGCAAAACTACAATGGGTGATTAGGATTTGCTTCTATTAATTTGTGTAATTTTTCTCAGAAAGTACACCAAGCAGATCACCCCCAATTCTATTACTAGAATTTATATTTATCTGAGGTTAATTTTATGCCATGGTAAATCTATAATAGCAAAAGTTTTTCTTTCTGCTTGATCTCACTTTTGAGTGCATTTTATTAAAAAACGCGTTTATAACTATTACTGCCTCTGGCCACATCCATTTTCTATTTGATGTCCTCAGATCCGCCTCCTGCTGCTCCAATGTGAGGCAGCGGCGCTCTGTCACCCTTATTTTCCGCCTTGGGGAAAATGCGTTCAGGCGGGCTCAAGTAGCCCGCCAACCTCTTCTGGCCAATTTGTTCCACCATGGGACTTAGCGCTCCACCTTGTGCGCATCCACCCTTCTTGCCCCCTCCTCTCACCCTTCCTTGTTCCAACTTTTGTTTTTTTCCTCCATGTCAACTATGGACATTTATTCTCAAATGCCAACAAAAAATTGAACTAGCCACTGTTGCCTTTGCACCAGCTGGCTTTATTGATTTTCGCCCTTTTAAGGGCTATTTTGACATAAGCTTTCATTCAGAAGAGGACGCTTCAGCAGCAGCCTTAACTCCCCTAATTTTACAAAAAACTACCATTCCTACTACTCATACTCGCCTCCCTTTGACACCACACTGGTGTGTCATTTGCATCCCTCCCTTCCCACCTCCCACCCCAAATTTTATATGAACAATTGATGATTGGGCTTATGGCATTCAACCTAACCTCATCTTCACTGTTTCATCTAGTTCAGAGCTCTTGCTGCCCCTTGTCCACTGCCACCATAATCTCACACCACTCCATCATAGCCCAACAAATCCCCATGCTCACATTGTAGCGGTGCCAGAGCATTTCTTTGGGGCTCATGTTGATAATGGTCACCAAATCTGTCCTCTATGTTTTGCATTTGACCTCTTATAAGAGTCCTGCCATCATGCCACTTCATCTGATGCGGATTTTAAACTCTTGTCAGAGGTGTCTGAATAGGGTGTTTTGTTTCCCCCTACCACCCTCCACACTAGCTCATGGGACCAGAGTGAGAAATTGGCCCTCACCAAAACCTCTAACCACAATTACCCACCCAGAACTCAATCCAGTCAATCAGAGTCAGGCTTGGACCACCATTTGTACTCAAGCATCCATCAATCACCCACTACCACTCTCCCAAATTCTGCCTCCAATATTCTCATAAACCAAAATCCATATAACCTATTGGCTGAGGTTGATGAATCAAATAATATTGTCACAAATGAGGAAACTGGTGAGAGTCTTGGCCAGATGATTATGAATGGGCTGAATTTTATAATTCTGATTTTGACAAAACCCTCTCACCCAAACCCTTTGCTCCTAAACCCAATGTCATCCCCTACCAAAGTGACCACCAGCTCTCCTTAGCAGTGGTGGCCTCACCCCATTGCCCAACCCTCCACAAAGCAGTGGCCCAATCAGAAGCTCAATTTCAAGATGGGCTGAGCACAGTCAACTTTACTCTGATTTCCCCAGAGTAGCACAGGAGGAAATCAAAAAATTTAATGATGATGACATAGAAGCTGTCTTGCATGTTGCAAATCTAGCAGCATTCAACCTATCTGCTATTTACACCCAGCAAAATATAACCAGTTTGGCCCAACTCCCTAATTCCCGCCTTCAAGTTGAACATCATGTTGTGGAATTAGTTGAAGTTGTCTTCCAAGCTGATCTTGAGGAAAGTAACCCCTATTTCACCCAAATCCAACACCACCACGCTGATGCCCCAACGCCCTAGTTCTCCGCTTTTGCCCACTTCTACAACCATTATGGTTCTGTCGAGCGCAAAAATCCTGTAGAAAAACTTCCTGACCCCCCTCCCCTCTGCCATGGTGGGTTAGCGGTATTCCACTCCCCTCCTGGTTAAAGGTTTTATTTTTTTGTTGTTCCATAATTTGGTTCTTTTTGCTCAATGAGTATTGGTAATGTCCATCCCCTGGTTGGAGTACCTCAAATAAATTTTAAATTCAAAAATCTTTAATAGCAGCTGAGAGGTCCAACCAACCCATGACTGCTAAATTGTTGAAATCCTGTGCAAGAGCACCGGCAAGCATTGCTCCACTAGGATTCCACCATGGTGGAACTATTGAGGTAAATTTAACTGACAATAGCGCTTTTGGTATGAGTAACTGTTCTTTCAGTCATTTAGCAGATGGGAATTGATCTTCCAGAAATTGAAGTCATATATGTAGATTAATAGGTGGTTATTCAGTAATAATAAAATTATAGCAAAATATCTAATGATGATCAATAGGATCCAGATGCCATATTTAGATATTTAGGACGTGAGAATAATAAAATGTCTGCTTAAAACACTTGTGGGGACCATTGATAAGTGGGATGAAGCTATGGCAAGTTAACTAATGTTAGGATTTGGGTGATAGAGAAAGCTATGAAGTAACTGACAGCGGATCAATAGAAACAGATCTGCCATAAACAGATAATTGATACAATGTTATGGCAGATCATTAATTTTGGGATTTGGGCCTAAAGGGGTTATCATAAAAATGACAGCTATAATTAGGATGAGGTAACGGTGAGATCAATAAGGCATTGGGTATTATGGCTGAAGTTAATATCCTATGGTTGGCTTAGACCCAAATTGCAACAGGATGCATACTCCTGTCCAGCTTGATGGCTGGCACATGAAGCCTTACACATACTCCTTGAACCTTTAAAACGGGTATCAACTTTTGAGGCTCTATTTAGCATATCTTATGAGGTATCAATTCACTTGCATAGTTTGAGGATTTGTCTATTTGTAGATTTCTCAGTTAAGCTAGACTCAAATAAACTTTACTTAGATATATAAATGACAGGTGAGGCTATTGTGGCATAGCCAAACGCTTTCTTAGAAAGTTAAACATAAACCCTTGTTGGCCAGCTGATTTAGCAATCTTTAGGGCTTTTATACCTCATTTCAGATTTTCACAAATTTTCTCAAGCAATGCTCACCCTTTTTTATAGCTTATAGGGCTAGAGGTAGTGGGGTGGCAGAGACTTAGCATTCATCCAGGATATACCTTAGATCTATATTTTCTAGGGCACATGATTTGAAATTGGGCCCTATATAGTTTGGACTGGGTTTTGTGCCCCGTTTAACCTGAGTGTTATTGATAAGATTTTTAAAGTTACCTAGGATCATATGAAAGCAAATAAGATACAAATTTAACTCAAAACAAAGCAGATGAAAGACAGCCTTTTGTGAGATTAGGAATATGATTTGATTGATCCTTATAGCTTGCTTTTATACCTCACAGGATATGATATCAATCAAAGTTTAAGCCTATAAAACATCCAAATTATTAAGGAGCAAACGCTACAAGTTTATATTTAACCAAGGATGTCAAGTGGTAAACTAAATCAGATAAGTTTTATTTATCCTTACCTAGCATAACAACATGTAACCTATAAGGTTTATCATCTTTAGGGTTTACATTATATTAAACCCACTTAATCCTATATGCAGCATGCCTAGATTAAATATACATTCAATTCATGTCACACTTGGGGAAAAGAGGTAGTTTTAATGCTTAACTAGATAGGATGCTAGTATCAACTATTACATCTACCTTATATCATTCATAATTATTACTGATAAGCAGAGAAATGGCTGACTTTATATCTTCATCAAGGTAAAAATTATCACAATCCTAAATTGAAGAAATCTTTAATCAGCCTTTTATTCAAGTTACCCTATTCTAGTATACATTAAATTAAATTTATCATAAGTGGGTCAATCTTTTAACAAGTATTTCGCCAGTTTAGTATATGGAAGAAAGTTAATGAGATAGAGGATAAACCTCAAGTATTGGGGGTAAAACTTCCCTGTGCATGATCTGATAGGCTGGGATTACATACACTAACTTAAATAATTCAATTGGCTGGACTGAGGCATGATGAGTGACTCCACATGTACTGATATCCATTTAAAGCTGCATAGATTTCTAATTATTTGCTATGAGCATTTGAACCCACATCTTGAGGGCAATAATAAAACGTCATTTCCACTAGGATATATACATCTACTTCTTTAATATCAATACCAGTTCCCCTAGTTGGCTTGCCTTGAATAAACTATCAATACAAATGATTATCATAAAACTTAATCATCCAAATTCATGACTTTTAAAAACCTTACTATCAGATGAAGTTAAATTAGCCTGATAAACCAAGAAATTTGATGAATTTTTCACATACTCTTCTTTAATCAAAATCTTGTTTGTCCTAGAATCAAGCATCCTTCTCTAATATACTTTCTGACAATACTATTAATAAAACTTTGCAGTTACTAAGGTCAGATGACAATACAATATTCCACCATGGTTTTTAATTTTATAAAGTTAAATTATTAGTTTTATATGTAAGAAGTGAAAATTTTATATTTTAATGGTAAATGGTATATTGTTACACTTGAGCAGTTTGATATTAGGTTGATTTGATAGTTTAAACGGTTTTGCCAAATGGTTGGCAGTCATTTGGCTAAATAATAAGTTAATCAATTAATTTAGAGGTGTGAGCCGGTGAAATTGCAGAAAAGCAAGGCTAAAAAGCCCAGAATAGCCTTTAGTTCTCTAAATTATTAAAATCTAAGGCTTAACTATCAGTAAATCTAATCTTGGAAATTTATACTGAGACTATATGATTCATTTGGATGGTTTAGGTATACCCTCTATAAAATTAAACCCCAAACCCACTTAAATCTACATAAATACCAATTTAAAAAAGATTTTATAAATACTAAAGTTAACTTTTTTAAAACCCCATTTAGTTAACCCTTTTAATTATTTGACATGACTTTTACTTCCCGTTGCAATCAGAGATTGCAACTGATTTGATTCAAGACAGATAAAGTTTAATAATCAGCAAGGAAAAATGAGTATGTGCTAAATGCCAAGTAAGAGCTTGGTAAATGTGGTAAAAGGCACAGATTTGGTGTTTACACCACCTAAAGTTCAAAAACGCCCTGGGGACACCAGTGGCCTGGATAAAATAAGAAACCCTTGGTAAATATTTTAACAGAAATCTTGGAATGGTAAATCAAATGTAACCAGTACGTCAAAACTCCCCCTCACAGCCTTTGTCATCAGTGTTATTTGGGGTTTGAGTTTATCTGGACATTAAACCAACATCTCTCTGGGAGAAGTTTTGTGAGGACGTATGCACCCACTTCCTAGAAGTCATGTATGTAGAACCACACTCAATGACATGTGGTTAGTTAAATCTCAGGTTCAAAGAAGAAAAAGCAGAAGACATAGCTGCACAGGTGCATGTGGCGGTTGATATTCTGGAGGGTCAACAGGTTATACCCAAACACATGCAATAGACAACATCAAACCAAGTTTTTTTTAACTTTTGATTTTATCCCCATGACAATTAAGCGTGAAGTCCTCAAGAGTTACCTCAAAGCAGGACTTCAAAGTTACAGGAAATCAGCTCCTTCAAAATGAAAATAACATTACTGATGCCTGAACTCAGCACAGGTAAGGCAATCACAGTGATCACCCCATTCTCAGGGGTAGCTGAGGACCTAACTCAGATCCCATACACTGCAACATTACCATCAATGCACAACAAACTCAACCATTCCACATAACAGTTGACAGCACACCATATACACTCATTGTCAGGCGTTTGGCCACAAGTTACACACTTGCCCACAAGAGAGGGAATTATCCTGTCTGAAGCTTTCATGTAAACAATGGGAGAGGGACAAATTGAGCCCGCATTAGATTCTAGAGTTGCATTCCCATGGGGCAAACAGGGGTGCTATATCTGGGTAAAACCTGTGTCCCTACAAGAACAAAAAAAGAAAAACAGCAATGCCAAGCACAGGCTAAGGAAGTGGCCATGGCGGCTACCGCCATCCCCCTTCCCAGATCCAAAATGACCAGGCTGAGTTTTCTGCTTTGGTGGAATTCCAAAATCCCATCCAATCAGATGGGGGGACCCAGCCTGCAAACCCACAATATGTGCATAATACACACCTGCTGAATTCATGCTCAACAAACGCAAGCAAATTTTCCAACCCAGATTTAGCAGAGTTTTTGAGGAAGAATTGTTGGACATACTCAATGGTGCACTGCAAATCCCCATTAAACTCAAAAAACTGCAAAGAGAAAAAAACCAACAAACCAAGAAATCCTCAACTAAAGTGACCCTCAAAGATATTACCTATACACCTAATGACACGCCATCCTCAAACACTCGCTGACAAAAGGTAAAACAGGCTGATATTGCATAACAGCAAGGAGCGGCAGGGCCTGAGGGGTCCTCCCCTCACTCCTAAGGAGTGATGGGGTATCCTTTACAATAGAGATGCTGAACATTGCTGGACTTAAGGCCTCACCATCCCAGGCTAAAAACTGAGCTTTATAAAAAATAATTGACCTGTGGACATCCTGGCAATCCAGGAAACCCACTGTACGCAAGAAGCCAAGGATACATGGGCAACCATGCTCCTCCCCTCCCAATACTTTTGGTCACCGCACTGTGAGGTGCTGATACAAGTGAAACACAATTTTAAATTTTTAGAAAAAACAACACATCTTGATGGATGAGTGCTCATCATGACCTTTTTATGGTATGCTGAAGTTCACACAATAATTAACATCTACGCCCCAAACTGTGCATGAGTTTGACAGGAATTTATCTCAGTTGTGGCCTCCCTCCCCCTACCATCTAAATTTTTTGTGGGTGAAACTAAACGGTTGGGACAACCCAACCACAGACCACTGGCCACCCATGCCTACTCCACCGCATGGACATAATGAGTTTCAGGTGATGAAAGTCAACTTGGGCCTCTTTGATACCATTCCCAATCAAGCACCATTACTACCCAACATGTCACGTCCCCATGTACACAACGGGCAGCTGGTGTCTATGTCTCATATAGATTTCATTCTGGCCCCACTGGATTTTTGCTCCCAGATCTCACACTTTGAAATGACAAAAGTAGATTTCTCAGACTACAAGATGGTTTCAGTGTCATTTACTTTGTCAAGTCCCATTCTACAGGCACTTAAATGGAGTAAACTTCAACCAGCCAATCTCATGTTACCCACATTCTCAAGTTGGATGGACACCTCCACATTGACACAGGAGTTCGCAACTCCTTTCTGTGTGGATCCCCTGTCAACCTGGTTAAAATAAAAATGTCTGCAATTTCACAAGCATGCCACATTTTGTCATGGCACTATCATGCTGCCTCAGCAGTCATTAAATGCGCCTTGGCAGAGGTGTACCACTTGGAGAATAATGTTCCCAGGACAGGGTACAGCCCTGCTTTGGGTCATAAATGGGCTGAAACATTGATGCATCTTAATGTACTGATCAGACAACACAAACATCGCATTTGTGTCCAGTTTAAAGTAAAGAATATTACCATGGGTGAAAATTGCTCCACATAGTTTTTCCACTGATTTTCTGCCCTGCACCAAAACTTAGCCTGCACACAGGTAAGGCTTAAGACAAATCCATCGCAGAAACACCAGCTGAAGTATTGACCAAAGTTCATAAATATTATTCTGAGTTATACAGGGCTGATCCAGTCAATTGAAATGAAAAAGATAATTTTTCAATATCACACACATTTGCATTGTTTCCTGATATTTGGAGCTTATGAATTTAATAACTCAATATGAAATCTGGTATGCTATTTGTGGTGCACCACAAAGGAAGAGCTCAGGTCCATATGGGATTCCCTAAGAGTTTTACAAGAAATATTTTAATTATTTATCCTCCCTAATGATAGCCTCAATGAACAAATGTCACTTAGAGACACGTCTCCTCCCAGGGGTATAATAAGTTTATATGGTAACGCTGTTTAAGAAGGGAGATATGTTAGACTTGGCAAACTAATGTCCTATTTCCCTCACTAACACTGGTACTAAAATGTAAATTAAAATGGTGGCTAACCACTTAGGGGTCATTGCCTCTAAGGTAATATCCCTCAGAGCAATAAAGCTTTATTCTTAAAAGGGCAATTTGGGACAATAAATACACTGTAGCTAGTGTATGCCAATCCACAGCTACTGGGGCGCTTGTGTTTTTAGACCAACAAAAAGCATATGATAGGGTCAACTGGGAATAACTCAGTGCCTGCCTTCACCAGTTTAACCTCCCCCAACAGTTTATCAGTTGGGCAATGATGCTCACTGAATCAGCTACAATGGCAGTATGAGGACCAGGTTTCCTTACTGATGTGGTGCACCCTCAGAGGGGCCTTTGCCAAGGGAACTCTCTGAGCCCACTTTTATAAGACTTCAGCCATTACTCACTTCTCTGAAGTGTAAATGCACGTCTTAATGGTGTACAAGTGCAAGGCCAAATACTAGTTAAGATGCTATATTCATGTATGATTGTGTGGTTGGGGTGTCCAGCAACCATGACGCATGCACACTGGAGTCCATAATCAAGGGATACTCCAGGGCTATCAATGCAGCACTCACCGCATCAAAAACCAAAATCAACCTCCTTGGTAGATACCAAACACACTGGTCTTTGGCGCCTCTCAATCAGTGGGACCCAGTAGTTCAATATATTATCAGATTACCCAGGCAACCGCCCATAAAACACTCATCTCATGCTACCTTTTGTGTCCAGCCCCACTGAAAGCCCAGTGCGCCACCTAGGAATATGGATGGAGGCGGGTGGATACGCAATTTGATAATGAAACACCACATACTAGCTAATGTAACAAAATGTATTGCATCATTAAGGGATCAACAAACCAGCTTAATAGGTAGAGTAGTGCTTACCATCACTATGCTACTGTCAAAAGTATAGTTTGCAGCCCATGCCATTGCTTCCTCCCCATCTTTTTTTGCTTCGTATATGCTCTCTTACAAGGGTATCTTTGGCTAGGTTGATCTCCCCCTGCAAAATTGGAAGTCCTCTATGGTCTACACCAAAGTGGGGGAATGTACCTACTTAACAACGTGGATGAGGCATCCATGATTCTGGGTACATGGATTGCTTCAGTAACCAACCCTTTACTCCCAACCTAACACTAGTTGCACATGGCATGATTCAACTTTACCTGCGCCCTTAGCCTCCGCAACCCCACTAACCGTTACTCTCTTCTTACATATATGGCAACCCACCCATCTGCTGCAGGCCTTCATGGGACCCCGCCCATTTTAAAAGGATTCTCCTTAATATGAGGAGCGCAGAATGGAGGATCAGTATCAGCAGGTATACCTCACAGAGGGGTCTTCCTACTCCCCAATTCAAACAGGAAGTATAAGGACAAGCCATTTTGAACAATTTGATACCCAGGAGGTCCCCTACCATGGCCAGAGCGGAATATCTGGACATGTTGGACATTCTGTACTCCATAGAAACACAGAAAGTCATTTGGAAGTACACCCATCATCCTCTTTTACAGCCACAGGTTTGTTCACATGTGCGGCACTGCATGGAATGGGTTTACTGTACTGCAGAGCAATCCAACGCATCACACTCTTCATGCGTTGTGTGTGACCAATATGGGACTTTAGTCCAACATCTGAAAGAGTGCCCACCTTCACAAGCAATCTGGTATGAGGTATATTTATTTATTCAGGGAAGGTCAACCAGGGGACAAGCACTTCCGATATAGTGAAAAAACTAATGAAATTTGACAAATAAAGACACCCCAGAGGGTTCAAGGCCCCTCTTGTTGTCTCCAGGATCACCAAGATTAGGACGGTAGGGAAGGGGAGTTATGCTGGCTTATTCTTGGATGCAGCATGTGTGAAGGAAAGGATCAACTTTTAGGAACCATATGGGGAACCATGTGTTGATTGTCCTTCTGTTATGGGGGATCATATGTCCAAACAGCCATGCTTGGAAATGTTCCAATATATGGCTGTGGAAGCGATGAATGGCTTCTTGGATTGTTGGCACTTCTCCTGTGAACGATTCCAGTACCATTGTATGTATCGTCCATAGTGCTATTGCTACTATTAGCGCCCTGAGAGATGGGTGGATAGGAGAGTCCATGTTTATAGCGAACATGTTCCTTGCTAGGCTGAATGGATGTCCTTTTTCTTGGCGGAAAAGGCGCATGGCCTCTTTCCATACCGCCACTGATGTTGGGCATTGTTCTAAACGGTGGGCTAGGCTTCCATACTGACCACATATTGCACATGAGGTGTGATTGGCGTTTGACCATTCAGCTGTTTGGTATACTCTCCTCATGCACCTCCATATATGTGCTCTTATCCTGGGTTGGAGTAGAGGGTGATGTGTGTATCTCCATACTCTTCTTTGGGTCTCCAGGTTGTAGGGTATGTCCATATGGTCCAGGTAATCTATCCTGGCTATGGTATTTGGGCTTTTGCTTATTATATTGTCTGTGACTATTTGATCATTGATCTCCTGTCTGTGAGTTAGCCTTGGGCTTCCTCAGTGACTGGTTTGTTCATTTATGTGAATCTGCCATGTCGCTCTTCTCATGGCTAGGAGTATTCATTTGAAATGTGCAGGAGTGCCATGTGGTCCTGCAGCTGTAGGATGGGATGCCAGATACTTGATTAATGTGTTTGGGTGATCTGGGTTTCTTAATTGTAGTGCACGTGTGAAGTTATATCTTGCTGTTCTGGCCCAGTGTGTATCTGGAAGATCTGGGCTAGTCACCTGAGCTATCCAGGATCCCAGTATATGGGTTGCTTGCTCTAAATAATTAGTAAGCCCCATGCCTCCATTCCTTCTAGGTCCAAATAGGGTTTCAAGGCGTACAGGGGGGTTGTGGTTAGACCATAGCCATCCTTGTAATAGGGCATGGACTGTGTTGAAGAAGGATGGTGAGAAAGCGATTGCATGGGCCATGAACCATATGATTGATAGAATCATAGAGTTGGCTACTGTGACCCTTCCTGTTAGACCTGTTTGGTGTCCATGTAAGGAGGCAATGCATTTTGTTATTTTGTCTAGAAATTGATTTTCCATCATGGAGTTAGCGTAACCTCCTGCTTCCAACCATACTCCCAAGTGACGAACAGGGCCAGCTGTTGGCTTGGTGATGAATGGAAGTTTCAGTGAGGTCATTGCTAATTTTCGCCTCCTATGTCTGGTCAGGAGTCTTGATGTTGTAATAGCTTGTTGGCCCTGTGTAGATGGCATCCACTGGGTCTGATATTTCCCCAGGAGTATAATTTCCGTTTTCTCAGTGTTAAGTGATGCGTTAATTATGGCTGAATAGTCTTGTATTATCTTCTCAATTCTGCAAGCGTCCTGATTGTTGGATATTCCCACCACACAATCATCAGCAAAGGCCATCATTTTGACTGGTGGTTGGCCCTTGACGTTGATTCCTTTGAGCAGTATGTTTGTATTTCGGATTAGGGGGTCTAGGCTAAAGTTGTAGAGTAGAGGGCTTAAGGGTCTCCTTGTTTTAGTCCTCTCTGTGGGATAACTGGGTTGGTTAAGAAGCCTGCTCCCCGCACAGCCATGGTTGCAGACTCTGTAAACAACATTACCCAGTTTATAAATCTATTTGGAAGCTTGAATTTTTGAAGGCAGGCCCTAAGATAGGTCCAGTTCACCCTGTCATATGCCTTTTGTTGGTCTAAAAAGACAAGTGCTCCAGAGGTTTTGGACTGGCAGACATTTGCAACTGTGTGGATGTTATCCCATATGGATCTTCTTGGGACAAATCCATATTGTGATGGGGATATCGCATCAGTTGCAATTTCTCCTAGTCGTTTAGCCATAATTTTTGTGAAAATTTTTGTATCTGTGTTGGTTAGGGAAATTGGGCGCCAGTTGGATAGGTCTAATCTGTCTCCTTTCTTGAATAAAGTGACCGTGTAGGCTTCTTTGCCTCCAGGTAGGAGGCATGTTTCCATAATACACTTGTTCATTGAAGCTAGAAGAATGTTAGAGATGTTAGTAAAATATTTTATATAAAATTCATAGGGAATCCCATCAGGTCCAGGGCATTTCCCTCTTGGTGCACCGCGTACTACTTCCCATAATTCCTCATGCAATATTAGGTTAATTAAATTGTTATTTCAAACCATGGTGTCAATGATGTGTGCGCTTCTAAGAAATTTTTTGATTTTTTCTGGTTTGACTGGCTCAGATTTATACAATTTCTATAAAACCTGTGCACTTCAGTCATGACTTCTTTGGGTGTTTCTGCTATGGATTTGTCCAGTTGATGGACCTGTGTACAAGCTATCATATTTTTTCTGGCATGGAATTGGCAGAAAAAGTAGCTTGAGCAAGTTTCTCCATCTCTTATGTTTTTGCCTTTATGTTGGACTCCAACTCAGTGTTGGTGCTCACAGATCAGGGTGTTTAGCTGAGCAAAAACCTCCACCCATTTGCAACCCCATCCATGGCTGTATCCCATTCTTGGTACGTTGTTTACTAGGTGGAGGAAGGGGTCTGATTTGATGAACCAGACTGGGAACCAGGAGGAGACCAGCTGCTGGCGATGTGGTGGGGATATCCAAACATCCACGCTTGAAAGTGATCCACCAAATGAGACCGGAATCTGTGGACAGCTTCAGGGAGGGTGGGGATGGATCCGGCGATGGCATCCAAGACAATCGTGTGGATATTCCACATGGCGATTGCAACCACCAGAGCACGAAGGGAGGGTGGGAGGGGAGGCCATTGATGAAGCAAACATATCTCTTGACAGACTGAAGGGATGTGTTTGATCCTGGCCTAGCAGACGTTGGACTTCGCGCCATATTACTTTAGATGTGGGGCACTTCTCCAGGCGGTGAAACAGCGTTCCATACTGGCCACACATGACACAGGATGAGTGTAAAGCATTAGAGCGCTCAGCTGTATGATACACCCGCCTCAGGCAGCGCCACACATGGGAATGGACTTGAGGCTGCAACAGAGGATGGTGTGCGTATTTCCAGATAGTCTTTTGGGTCTCAGTGGAATAAGGGATGTCCATCATGTCCAGGTAGTCCACCCTGGATAGGACTTGGGGTCAGTGGGGATCACGCCATCATGGATGGGTAGCCCCTGTACCTCTTGTGTGAACTGAGGGGAGGGGCGGCCTCTTTGGGTTGTATGTCCACTAATACGAATTCTCCACTCTGCGCTTCGCATGGAGAGTAGGATTCATTTGTAGTGGGTTTTGGTCCCGTGAGGACCTGTGGCTGATGTGTGTGATGCGAGGTATTTCATCAGGGAGTGGGGTTTGATGGATTGTTGAGGCCCAAGGCTCGGGAGAAGTTGGAGCAGGCCGCGCGGGACCAGTGTTGGGGTGGGAGTGTAGGAGCAGTGACGGCCGCAATCCAGGTGCCTAGGATCTTGGCGGCATGGGCTTTGAAGTCAAGTAGGCCCATGCCACCATGATGATGAGGGCCAAACATGACCTCTAGCCGTACTGGTGGAGGGCGGCCTGACCAAAGCCAACCTTGTAGCAAAGCATACAGGGATTTGAAGAAGCTTGGGGAGAAGGGGATGGCGTGGGCTCCAAACCAGACTTTGGATAGGAGCATAGAGTTGGCAAGAACAACCCTGCCAGTGAGGGTAGTAGGGTGGGCTCTGAGAGAGGCGATTCTCTTCGTCACGTTGTCCAGTATATGGCCCTCCATTACTGCTGACGCGTATCCTCCTGCCTCCAACCACACGCCCAGATGGCGTACCGGTCTTATGGTAGGTCGCGGCACAAAGGGGAGCACCAGTGGAGCGGTGTGTTTTGAGTTAGTAAGGCGTGGACTTGGGCGAGCAGCTGGATGGGTTGGGAACTACTTGCTGGGGCCCAGCAGTTCTGAAACCGACAAAGGAGGATGATTTCGGTTTTGGAGGCGTTTAGTGCCGCGTTGCTTACCCGGGAATATTCCTGGATGAGGGCTTCAAGCGCGCGTGCATCTTTACTATTAGACACCCCCACCACGCAATCATCTGCAAATGCCATCATCTTGACTGGGGTTTGGCCTGGCACATGGACCCCAGTGAGTTGGGCATTCACATTTCGCAGTAGTGGGTCAAGGCTGAAGTTGTATAAGAGTGGGCTCAGGGGGTCCCCTTGTCGCAGGCCCCTTTGAGGATGGACTACATCCGTTAGGAAACCTGGGCCGCGCACAGCCATTGTTGCAGATTCCGTGAGCAGCATCACCCAGTTAATGAAGCGGGGAGGTAGGCGGAATTGTTGGAGGCAGGCCCTAAGGTATTCCCAGTTTACTCTATCATAGGCCTTTTGTTGGTCCAAGAATACAAGTGCCCCAGAGGCTGTGGACTGACACACATTAGCCACAGAGTGCACGTTATCCCAAATCGACCTTCTGGGGATGAAACCAAATTGTTCTGGAGAGATGGTGGCAGATGCTACAGTCTCTAAACGGTTAGCCATGATTTTTGTTAAAATTTTGGTGTCTGTGTTTGTTAGAGAAATGGGGTGTATGTTTAATTTGTTGGGTTGTTGATATTTTGAAGTTTTCCCAGGTGGTTAGTGAGTCCAAACAAAAGGGTGTTTGAAATCCTGAGTTGAGGATGTTTCCTCCATCCAGGATCGAAATCCCGAGTTGGCTAAACTTTCTGGGCATATTCTGCACCATCTGGGTG
Source organism: Massospora cicadina (assembly GCA_022478985.1). NCBI lineage: Eukaryota > Fungi > Entomophthoromycota > Entomophthoromycetes > Entomophthorales > Entomophthoraceae > Massospora > Massospora cicadina. The sequence goes on along the minus strand of JAKSZP010001903.1, from coordinate 24,291 downwards.
CTTGGGTACTTGGTTTCACCAGTTTTTAAGACACCAAAACAAGCCAATGGTCAGAGAATTCTATTTTTGCAGTTTTAAATTTTTGAATTTGGTGATGGAAAATAATTTGTGCAAGTATCAGGTCTATCCTTGACATAGAGACAAGTGTACCATTGTGTACATGTGGGCGTGTCATGTTTTGTAGCAGGGGTTGCCTTTTTGGCAGTGTATCATATAGTCCCAGGGTGGCCTTTAGTACTTAGAGTTCCACTTGCCCTTGTGGTATCTCCATTGTGTATGGCCATCAGTCCATCTCTGGGTTAATCCAGCAGTTCATGTCTCCCATTATGAAAGTATTTGCTGGTAGATTTAGTTGTGTTAGGGCTGTAAGAAATTCTCTTCAGTCATGTGCACCATTTGGGGCGTACACACTGGCTATTGTGTGCACTTCAGTGTGCCATGAGAAGGTTATGGTGAGTACGCAGCCATTCAGGAACAAATTTTTGTTAATAAACTTAAAGTTTTGGTTTGTGCTTACTATCACCCCACAGTGGAGTGACCAAAACAATATTGTTGGGAGGAGCATCTTTTCCCATGCCTCCTCCTCTCCCTGTGGACAGTGGGTTTCCTGCACCACCAGGATATCCACAGGTGGGTTTTGTAGGAGACTCAACTTCTTGGCCTGGGACGTTAAGGCCTTGAGTCCCACTATGTTCAGCGTCCCTATCTCTACTGAGACGCCTGATGCGCCTCAAGAGCAGTTAGCAGGGCCTCCTGGCCCTACTCCCTCGCTCACATTGCTCTCTGCTGCACCTCTGCTGCGGAGAGCATAACCATGAGTAGGAGTTGGGGTGTATTCTGCCCCTTTCATCACCACAGTTTTCACTCCTCTCTTTGCTTTGCTTGGTTTTGATATGTTATTGCAGTGCAATTGTGGATTTTTATTGGCCACATTACTTTCTTGCGCATTCCATTGTTGATTTTCCTTCCCAATTGGATTAAATTCTGCAATTTCTGGGGTGCACTGAACCCCAATTTTGCTGCATTCATTTCTCAAATCAGGTTCCACTGAATTCAAACTGGTCAGATTGGGTGTATGGTTTTCCGCGGGATCTGATTGGTTCATGGACTTGAATTCCTTCATGTCTTCCTGGATCTGCTCCAGCAATATGGTTGATTCTGCTGAGGCCTTTGCCTTGGCCGCGGCCAGCTTGCGAGCTTGTTTGGCCATTTTTCATTCTTTTGGGGAAATAGGGTCAATAATTTTATATTGCCCATGTTCTCCCCAGTTGAAGGCTTGTGTGGTATCTGTGATTTTGGCATATTCTGAGTCATCTTTGCCCATTTCCTCCTCACAGAATTCCATTTCTCTCAGGCCTTTTTTATGGGGCAAGCATGAATCTTGTGCCCAAAGGCCTGGCATTGGTTGCAAATGGGAGGTGCACTTTCCACTGTTGCATGGAACAGCTGGGATTTTTTCCATCAATTGTGAAGGATGCAATGTGGGGGATTTTTGTAATATCCTCTACTACATCCTGGTTTGGTGAAATTATTGCTATTGCCTTCCCCATGCTAAGGGTTGGCATCAGCTGGAACTGTTGCATTTTGAATTGTTTAATTTCTCCATAGGCTTCCAAGCCTTCTCAGAGATGTCTTTCAACTACTGTGCGCGCCAGTGTGGTCAGAAGATAGTCAAAAATTATGAAAATGTCCTTGGATTCAGTCCAACGGGTGCATTTGGTCAGGACTAATTGCTGTTTGTCGGGAAGGACAAGTACCACTCTGACCTTTGCTGCTTCATTTGCTTCTTCCATGGTTTTGAACCCAAGATCTACCCAACCTCTGCGGATATTATGGGTTGTTAAGTACACCGTGTGCAGGAAAATTTTTTGTTGGGCTTTGCCAAACTTTTCCCACATTGTCAGTGTTTCTATGCCCAGAAAAACTTGTATCAGTGTTCCACCAATGACAGTGGTTGTGATTGGGATACTTCCAAATAGCTACAGTATTTTACCAAAAAATTGACAAAACCTGTGGGAGGCGCCATCTTGGGTTTTTTATTTTTGCTGAGATTTTTGTTTGTACCTGTGCGCTTGGTACCTTTGGGTGGTGCAGGTCCAGGTCTGCTGCCCTTTACTGCGTTTGACCAGCTCTACCTTATTATTTATACTTATCTCGCCTGGTGTTGATTATCAAATTACACTGTTTGAATCAAACTATATTACTAAAAGTGATAGTAATCAGAAAGAAAAGTGCATCCAAAAATTGTGGTTTATGTAGATCTAAAAATGCATATATGGATTTAAAAAGATGATGATGATGTAAATCTAGAGAACATATTGCATCCAAGAGATAAGGGTATTTATATTTGTATCCCAAACTTTACTAAATGTCTACATTATTGACAAGGTCCAAAATAAACATAAAAAATGTAAACATTGGCGCTCATTATTCTTTCCGCTCAACATCACTTTCATGTGATTTTGAAAACAGTTGATTTTCCACCATTGCCTCACCACATCAATTACCCAATTTTTGTCCTCAGATCCACCATCTGCTGCCCCAGTGTGGGGCAGTGGGGCTCCACCCGCTAGCATTTACTGCCCAGCAGGCAAATACATGTGGACTGGCTTGTCCAGTCTGCCAAACACATCCAGTCACTATGTCCCTCTAAGGGACTTAGCACTCCACCTCGCATGATTCCACCCAACCTGCCCCCATCCCTTAGCCCTACCTAGATCTGCTATCCACTTTTGCCTCTTATTCAAATATGGATTTCTCTTCCCATATGCCAACAAAGCAATAATTGAGCTGGCTACTGTCACCTTTGCACTGGCAGGATTTATAGACTTCTGTCCTTATAAGGGCTATTTTGACAGGCTTTCCCACCAAAAAGGATGTGGCCACTGCAGCAGCTACACCCTTAATATATAAAAACACCCCCATTATCACCACCCAAACATGTCTCCCAGATGATACCACACTTGTGGTGAACTTTGCAACATTCCCCTCACACCTTCCCCCTCAAACACTTTATAAGATGTTGATGTCAGGGCTGTCCACTTACGGCAAAACCCCTATCCTCTAATTCATTGTCCCAAGTGGTGCTGAATACCTTGCAGCACCTTGGGCAATGGCCACCATTACCCCCCACCAGCTGAACATGGCCCAGCACATCCCACTGCGTTCCTATATCCCATCCACACCTGACCATTTCTTTTGGGCTCACATCAACAATGGTTGCACAATTTGTCCTCTCTGCCATGAGTTGAGCCACACAAAAGAAACATGTCAATACAATTCAAACCCTGCAAACACAGCCAACTCCACCCATGAGGCCACACCAACGGTGTTCAAGTGGGAATTTTAGCTGCCCACCCCCAGGTTGAGCGCTTGATGAATCAGCAACAAAATTGAGCAACTTAAATCCAAGCTGGCCAAATCCAAGCTGGCCAATATACACCCATGTCACCAATTGGAAGCAGGTTTGGACCCATGTTCAATCCAAAAAAATCTCCCACCCCAAAACCTACCCAACCACTGACACCTACCATCAAATCTTCCCAAGTCAACCAAATCTTTGGAACTTATTGGAGGAAGTGACCAAATCTGGTGAAATTGTCCCACCACCGGGTTATCCAATTGATTTAGTACCTTATCTGAATTCAGACTTTGATGCCCCAGCCCCAACCAACTGATATGTTCCCAAACCCAAAGCTACCCTTTTCCAAAATGACCACCAGCTTGCTGAGGTCGTGGTGGCCTCACCCAAAAATTGCCATTTTCACATAAAAGTGGCAAAATCTGTCACAGAATTTAAAAAAGGGCTGCAACCACCTTTTTCCCCAATCTCCCTCCTATTGCAAAAGAGGAAATTACACGCCTCTATGAGACTGTCACCACCGCTGTCAAACATGTGGCTGAACTGGCAGATTTCTCCCTATCCACACATATTACCAGAGCCAACATTGCAAAATTAGAACAACTCCTCGACACCCACATCCAGGCTGAACACCATGTTGTTGAACTCATAGAGGCTTTGATCCAAGCCCAAATTGTCAATCTCAACAACCATCTAATTTACCTTGACCCTCATCCTGCAGATGCCCCAACCCCCTTGCTCTCAGCATTGATCCGCCTCTACAATGCTGAGCCTGATGATGATCTGCATGATTCCCCCTCCCCCTCCACCATGGTGGGATAAGCAGCTCGCCGCTGTGCCACCTGGTAGGTTATTTTTCTCATATCTTTTTTATATCTCACGCTCAATAAGGGCAGCCAGTTTACATTTTTTGGTTGGCTTAGTTTTTTGGTTTCAGTTTTGGTATTGTCCATCCCCTGGTCGGCTTGCCTCATTAAGTTAAAATGTAAACGTTGGCAGATCATTTTTTGATATATTTAAGGGGCAAAAGTTAGAGGATTATCCTTGGAAATCAGTGGGAGGGTTAATTAGGTTTGCATGCCAACCAAATAGTGTAAATATCCCAAGCCACTTTCCTTACTAACATAACCTCACCCGCTTCTATAGCCATTAAAATTAATGCAGGGTAACTAGTCCCACCCACCAATTAGAACACCTCCCATCATTTCAACTAATAAGCTGGCCAATAAGCTATCACCTAACTAAGATAAGCCATTCCTAAACTTGTAAAGCAAAAGTTGCCGGCTATAAACCAAGTTTAAGCTTTACAAGGGTTAGCCCTAAGTTACCAACTATATTGGGCAGGGTGTAAGTTGTAAAGGGTTGGGTGAGGGATCAGATTTATGCATATTTGGGGTTGGCTTAAGTTATAGGTTAGGGTTAACCCTCATCCATCCCATGACCCACGCTTTAGGTTTTTTTGGTAATATGAGGGGTAACCCAAAAAGTAAGGTTTAAAGGGCTAGAGCCGCATAGAAATATTTTGGGGGCGGTTGGCAGCGCTGCTGTGTACGGCCATCCCCCCGCTTTCAAACAAGCAGTCGCTGAGCTCATTTGGTCAATTGGACTTGGCTTGCTAGCGGCTAAGCGTGGAGCTCTTAATTGGTGTCCGCACCAAGCGTGGACTTCACAAAGCCATACAATTTATTTAAACCTTGGGTGATCACCCTATTGAAACTTATAGACCGTTGATTGAAGCGTATGGTGGGGGGTACGGATAATAAAAATGTCCGCGAGTGTAGAGTTTAAAGCTGGCCGTACATAAATTCATGATGACAGAAGAAGTGGGAGGCCATCATGTCAGATAAGATGGTCAGGAAACCTGATGAAGTTGTGCGTGGAGATCATAGGATCATTTTATATGGGTCACCTGTTTCCATTTTAAAGTTTTAAATTCCACCATTCAGAGCATTGACTGAGGAGTTGAAGTATTGGTGTGCTTGGTAAGTTCCACGGATGGTTACCGAAGATCACAAATAGCAATGCGCAAAAGCTGCCCACAAATCTCTTGGGGGCTATACAGATGAAGGGGATGGGGTTTTTAAATTCTACTGTCACGGGTGACAAGATGTGGGGTCCCAACTTCGCACCCCGAATCCAAACAATCACTTGAGTGGCAGCATTAACTTCAAGGCATAAATCAAACCCAGCCCGCCAGCGAGGGTATGGTGACTTTGGTTTGGGATTGGAAGGGTGTGATGTTTGATTTCACGCCTACTGGGACCACAATAAATGCAGGCGCAAATTGTGAGAACTCAAAAAACTCAGTTGTTTATTCAGAGCTGGGGAGGAGGGATGCTCAAGGGCACGCCCATCCTTCATGACAAGGCTTGCCCTCAAGTCACCCACGCAACCGCTGAACTTCGGAACCAATTTGGATACGACACAATCACCCCCCTATAGTCCAGACTTGGCACCTTGTGACGATTATCTGTTCACACATTTGAAATAATCTTTGGGTGGGGTGCAATTTGATGACGATGGGGTGGAAGGCGAGGTCAAACGCTATCTCAATGACATGGCGGAACGTTTCTATGACACCGGCATACCAAAACTGCCACGGCGGCCTGAAAAATACATTTAACGTAATGGCGATTAGTTGAAAAATTAGCGTGCTATGCTTCACAACCATGTAAAAAATTTTGATAATGAATTTTCCCTAGTTTTAAAATGTACGGGGGCTTTATTTTTGGGTTACCCCTCGTACATTGAGAATGGATGAAGCCCCCAAGTTATGAGTGGATAAAGCATCTATATCGCTTAACTTAACGGTTTACACCACTTTGGGTTAGTCATCTTTGCTGGGGGTGATAAGGTAACTTTTAACCGCTAACCCATCCAGCTGAAGTGATAATACTCAAACCGAAGATTTAGGGGAGGCAAGTTTAACTTTTAAGGTGGAGTTTTTATACTCCGCGACGAGAAACTAGGCCCCGCGGCCCACGTCAAGGTTGGGTGGATGGGTCGATGGTGGGGTCGGGGGCCGCGTGGATGTAAAGCAGGTTGACGCGTTCCATGACGGCGGCGAGCATCTCGAGCACGTCCCGGGGGAGATGGTGGCACTTTAGGGTTTGGAAGACGTGGGAGCTGATGGGCGCAAACACGGTTTGGAACTATGATGAGTAGTGAAGAGATTGCGTACCTGGTGGCCATCGCATAGGGTTAGGAAATTTCCGATCCGCCGTATGACGCCCTGCCACCGGTCAAGGATCGGCTTTAACCCCGGCATCGTGGGATGCGTCGTGGCATACGCGTGGAGGGAGTTGAAGCTTTGGAAGGCGTCGCGGCATAGGCTAAAGTTTAGCTGGAACGGTTGGGCTTACGGGACCAGCCGTGTAACGATTTCGGCGGCGTAGGGTTGGTACGCCCCATCCTCCGAGGCGTAGATCTTTATCAGCCCCCTGATCAGGCACGCCAGCAGATCGAGCTCTAACGCGAGACCCGTATCGGCGAACCTTTCCAGCTTCAGAACCGCTAACGGTTAACCATCTTGGAAAAATTACATTGGTTTTGGATGGCCGTCACCAAGTCGAAGGCGGCGTTCCGCTGGTGCGACTCGGCGTAAGCCCGCCCGACAAGGTCCAGAATGACGAAGGTGAAGCTGGGGTCGAGGCGGGAGAAGACCTTGGGGTTCAGTAGCAGCGCACCTTCGACCAGAGTGGTCACGGTACGGCACACGTCGTCACGCCGCTCGGGGGTGGTGGGGGCCAACAAAAAGGGCGCCGAGCTCTGGTACGTGGCGAGGCTGAGCTCACGGGTTAGGGCGCTACCTAAACCTAAACCGAGCGGGGAAGAAGCGAGATCCGATTTGGTGGAAGCCATAAGCAGACGTACGACTATCGATAAGACCCGCTGCCAGTCCTTCTCGGCCATGCGTTCGCTGTTTCCCTCGAGGAGCTGCTGCAGGCCGGCGGCGCCCATCTGGCGACGCGCGCTGTCCTGCCGGCACAGGCAGCCCGCGAGCAGGTCCAACAGGCCATCGATGTGGTGGAACAGCCGCTCGAAGTGGAGTGAAAAGAGGTCGATAAAATTGTTGAGGGCGAGCTGCAGAGTGCGAGTCACCCACTCGCCCTCGCGCTGGCTATAATGTAAGAAGAGCGGGAACAGGATTTGGTTAAGCAAGTGTTCCCAGAACTGACCACTGAAGGCGACGCCATGCTCGCTCAGCCACGAGAACATCAAGGCTATGACCTTATCGCTAACCTCGCCCCGCGACACCTCTAAAGCCATATCGGCTGCACCGCGGAAAGCGATGGCCCAAAAGTTGGTCTCGGTGGCTTCGGCCGCGTGGCCCGCAACCTTCGCCATGGCGGTGGTGCCGAAGCGCTGGACGGCTCGGAGGCCGAGGTCGAGCGAGAGGCCATTGTTGGCAAATTGGGCCAGGCACGCCAGATACCCCCGGAACAAGTTTGGGCTGGCCAAAGCTGCCAGGTGATGCCGGGCGATCTCTTCCGCCATCCGGAAGCTGAAGTGCAGCAGATCGTCCGATTGGGATCCTGCACCCCCCGTTAGCGCTTGGAGGATCGCCTCCCACCCCGAGCGGAGGTGGGGGGCGTGAGATTCGAGGATGACCTGCATCGTCTGGAGGGCGCTCTCCTTGGCATCGAGACTGGGGGCATCCCGGATGATGTGGACCAGCGGGCTTAACATGGCCTTCTGATACTTGAAACCGGTTAGCTCGTTTAGAGCGAGCTGGCGTATGGCCAACGTATGGAGGACGTTGATGGCGTAGGTCGCCACGGAGCCGTTGACGTGGCACCCCAGGCGGCGTAAGAATTGCCCGAGCACCGCCCACAGCGCCCTCCATTCCACGGGGATACGCCCGACGTTGAAGTAGGCGACGTCGGCGACGCGATCGAAAAGGAACATCGGGGTTGCCCGGGGGGTCGCGTGGCAGTCAAACGCGGGGGTAGCCCCGCCAAACTTTTGGTGGCGGCGTGGGTGAGGTGGGAAGCCAGGTCCACCACCCCCGCACCGCTGAGGTGGGCGGACCGGCTAAAGATGCTATCCAGGGCGAGGAGGATCTCTTGGGTGAAGGACAGATCCTCAGAGTGGATGTGGATATCCTTGGTCGTTTCCAGGTGGTGGATGGTCAAGACGCGGCCGATGCCGTCCTCCTGACGAGCGGTATAGCAGTGGATAAACCCATCCTCGAGCAACTTCTCGACGACCTTTAGGACGGGCGGCCAGAAGGTGCGAAGGCGGTTGGGGTCGTCGCTGACGGTTCTAAACAGGGCGAGCACGACGTACGCGTTACGGTACGAGAGCGAGCGCGAGCCGTCGTGGCAATACGAGGCGCACATGTAGGACAAAAAGGCGTGGTGGGCCGTCACCTCCCCCACCACCCGCGCGAGTGTGATTTGGTTTTGGGAGACGGCCACCGCCCCCGAGATGGAATCGATATCGATACTGTACTTGGCGATGTGGCTTGCGGCGGCAAAGCACGGCATCCAAGCCGCTTGAAGCATGCGGCGGATGACCAACGCTTGGGGGGCGGAATGAAATAGGGTTGAGGCTTCGAGGGCATCCTGGGGCGGCCGGAAGCGCAGGATGCGTGTAAAGTAGGCCTCAACCCAACCCTGGTTGGGAACTGACGGGGGTTGAGGCTGGATTAAATCCAAACCCCATTGAGAGTCACTCCCCACTTGGGGAAGCTCTAAGTGAGGGTCAGTGAATGGGATGGCTAAAGTGTGGATCTGATCAAACATCTCGCCAAGATGGTCGGTGCTAACGTTTAACTTAGGGTCAACCCCACGGCAGCTGTCGATAAAATCATCCTTGGTCATCCGCCACTTTAACCGGGGGCTATGGAGGCTGACGTTGAGCGCAAGGATGGCGTAACTTAACGCGTACACGGTGTCGGGGCTCGGAAACGTCGTAGGATTCTGGTCGGCGTAACGTTCGGCGAAGGCGAGTAAAACAGCATCGATACGCCGGGCACTCGGTGGCAACCAGAGCTTGTTTAGGAGGCGTCGGAGGGCGGTAACCACCTCCAACGCTTCAAAATCCATCAACTGGAGGAATTCGGGAAGGGCTTGGGTCGGCCCCCCGGTGAGGAAGATGCCCAGCTTGGCCTTATCCAGGGCGGGTGTGGCATGGAGAAAGCGCGCCACTTCGGAGGCGGCATCGGAGGCGATGATACCGTGATGGATTAGATATTGGATGCCATCGTTGGGCGCGCGGTTAAAGGCTAGGATGCCCGTTTCGAGTGGCGCGAGGCCCATTTCAAGCGAGGCTTGGAGGGCGTCTTTTTGTTCGGGAGGCTGCAATGGCTCGAGTTCAAACGCCGTCAGGTCGGGAGTGGCGCTAACCATCGAGAGGAGAGACTTGGTCAGCTCGTAGAGGGCACCGATGCAGCGGTAATGGAGGAGGCAGTCGACGAAGGTGTAGCGCGAAAAGAAGGAGCGCGTGGCGTAGTTGTCAACGAACCGGTCGGTGCTGAAGGGCGGAAGCTTGAGGAGATCTTGGCGGTCCATGCGGCGGGCGAACCTCTGGAAGGCGTCGTAGTGGTCCCAGTGAAACCCCGTGTAGCCATCGGCCCTCCCCAGAGAGATGATCAGCCGCGAGATACCATTGGCCAGCTGATAGAACACCTTGGTACGCGTTCCCTCGGGGGCGCAGTCGTAGGTGAGGTAAAAATCCATCACCAAGCTAGGCGACTTGCACAGCTTGGACAGTAGGATGGTGCACAGCGTGTGCTTGACGCGCTGGTTCCCCGCGTCCTTGCGCTCCAAGATGGGGAACACGACGTCGCGCATCACCGCTTCCGTCTCCAGCTTGAAATGCCGCCATAGGTTGGTGACGATCCCCTCAAACACCGCCAGCGACAGCTCGTAGACCTTGGCGACAGGGTGATCAAGGTTTTTCGCGAGCACCACGTTCAAGAATGGGCGGATGCCATCTACAAAGCTCACCTCCTTGAGGCCGCGTGGCACCACCCCGGGCTCGGTGGTCAGAAATACCAGCCTGCTTTGAGAGATCACCACCGGGAACTCGCTGATGAGCACCAAAAGCACATACAAGGCCAGAAGCTTGTCCCGCAACACCGCATTGCGCATCTCGCTGTTGTACTCCTTGTAATACCGCTTAAGCGCGAGCTTACAGAAGGCGTGCATGAGCAAGTAGGCATCCGCCACCCGCGTATCACAGCTGATATCACATATCCCAAGCTGAAACTGGTTGTCGGCCGCTCGCTCAGCCTCGCGGCTCCCCATCTGCTTTATAGTTAGCCGCTCGATCCCTTCATCCTTCGGGGTTTCACCCGCAAACCCCTTCCGGCTGCTATTTGCACTTTGGGGCAAATCCACCCCATCCCCCAACACGGCATTAAGATTTTTTGCGGATTCCAAATCTAGCTTCCGGTGAGGTTCTACGCCGCCACTAGTGGGGACCTGGGAGAATACGGTGCGCGCTAGCTGAAGCAGCGCCATCTGGGCGATGACCTGGTTATTGATATCCTTGGACGTGGCATAGATGCTGTACAGCGTACGGACGAGGTCCATCAACGTATCCTGGCGTATCCTCCCGTACGCGGTGGCCGATATAACCCCGCGAAGGATGTGGGTGACGTTCTTCTCATCCGTTTGGGTATGGACGGAGCATATCCCCAGCACCGCCGTCTCCAAAGGCGTCGTCACGCCCCTAAACTCACCCGCGCCCAAGTCGGCGTCCCGGGTCAGATAACCCAGGTTGAGTAGGTCGATGAGGATGGGTAAGGCGATCCGGTTCAAGGTTTTCGCGTAGGCCTGGCACGCCAATAGGAGCGGGGCGACCAGAATCTTTGAATTTTCAACCTCCCGCCTAAAGCCGGGTCAGTAATTGTGGTTATCCTATAAAGCTTACGCCATCTCAACGGTGAATCCGGCTGTGGTGATCAAAGCTAATCATGGGGAGTAAAATTATGGTTAAAAAATCGGAGCCGAGCCTTACCTAGAGCTTGGAGGGTGAGGCCCCTAAGGTTAGGGAGCTTTTTGCTTGTCGCGGCTTGAAGGAGGGTCTCATATCCGGTGGCGAGTAGATTGTGCGGCCTTGAACTGTTTGTGGCGTCCACTGAAGGTTGAACCTTGGCTGAGAAGGAAGAACCCGATGAAGGAAGCGTCGGAACGTGGTTAGCTTCACCAACATCCAATTTATCAACCAAGTCAACCAGCTCGAGCGCGTCATCCTTCGCGTTAAGTTCCAAACCCTTTAAAGTTGCGGCGGGAGTTACGGAAGTTACACCGGAATCCTTATCGATGGGACCAGCCACCACCGTTGGCGATATGACAATCGACATCTTACAATCGATAGAAGTACAAGCCACCTTGGGTAATCACTTATTTTTTTATCGAAACTTTAACTGAGATGCCATGGAACCGAACTGATTGGTTACTTACTAAGGATAAAGTGGACATACGCCACACCAAAAATTTCATCCTCATTGATCCTTCTAAACTGAATCCCGTATTAAGTTGGATCATCCCACCTACCCTTTAACTTTAAACTTAAATCCCCACCGATTCCAATTTCTTGTCAAACCAAATTGAAACCATTTCGCGACACGTACCCTTTACCCCCCAATAAACCCTCGCGCCATCGCGTCCCGAAATTCCATCCACCTTAAAAGTTTATCCAATGGATCCCATCGAATCAACTTACGTTTAAACCCCTTGGCCTACCATTTCACCCGAAATCCAATTCTCCACCAATCTGTTTAAAGGCAAAGTACTTGAAGATCTTACTCGACCTTTCTCAGATAGAACCTTAAGCCAACTAACCCTTCCATCAAAAGGTGCCAAAATCGTAACCGATCTTCCAAAACTTTATATCTTCCAAAACTTTATAGGCGGCGATTTTTAAACTTAACTATCGGAGTTACCCGTGCTTCGCTACGGTGTCTATAGAATTTCAGGTGCTTTGAATTGATTGATTTAGATTTTATATATAGTTAAGCAATAACTACTCGGCCAAATCTAATTGCTCAATCGAAGCAACCAAAACCACCAACCACTCAGCTAAAACTAACTGAACTTATCAAATCAGCCAATAACTAATTTCCCCCAAAGCTAAACTGTATCCTATCGATTCGACCAAAAACCATCAACCCACTCGGCCAAATAAAATAAACCTTTCAAATCAATCAGATTCTATATTATTTTAGTTTTTATATTGGTAGTTAGCTATCAATAAGTTCAGAAACCATTAAACCTATTAAAAATTCCAACCTACAACCACTTAGCCAGAATCAATTAACCCTGCCAAATTAAATAAACCATCAATCACTTACCTGAAACTATTGAGCCTATCGAATCAACCAAAAAATAAACCACCACTCAGCAAAAACCAATTATTGAACTTACAAAACGGCCAAAAACTAACCACTTATTAAAACCTATGAAAAAATTGAAGCAAATGGATATGAAAATACCCAGCCAAATTGCTATATAATTGCCAATAGAAATACATGTTCTAGATCTTATATAGAACTGATATAAATATATATGATTATATTAAATAATTGCATATTAGCATTCCGTTCCCAAACTTTATAGTATCTCTATATATTATTTCTCAAAGGTGTTTTTTGTCGGTGTGAAATATCTCCCTTAATACTGTATCAAAATTAATATTTGATACGCCATTTTGAAGATTATTTTTACCTCTAATGACAAAAAATAAGTACATATCTTAAAATTAATGTTTTAATTAAAAATTATATTTTAAAACTTATATTTTAAAAATTTCATTTAAAAATTACATGTATAAAGTGTCATGGTGGTGCCGAAGTCTCTGAATAGAATAGAATAAACGTATAAATAACGTACAAACAGCGTATAAATGTATAAACAACGTGTCAATCAAATTAAAACAAGTAATATAACATTTGCAAAAGCAGTGGAGCACTACTCTAACCTCAATAATATTGAGGTAGCAAGCGTTTGTTGTCATAATTTCTGAAAAAAAGTAAATTTTCTTATAAAAATAGTAAGTTTTTTGTTAAAAAATTAGTAAATATACAAATAATATGAAAAATATTTTCATTTGAATTAGAAAAAAATTTATTTTGAAATATACATCACACTATTTGTATATTGACTAATTTTTTATTAATATTTTTTCACAACTTCAAAATTAGTTTTTTTAAAAAAATTATATTTTATTCTTGTTATGTTAATACCAGTTTGCATCATTCGTTATTTGCAATAATCTATTTTTATTAAGTACTATCCATAGGATAGTCGTATAAGGAATCCTATTACCAGAAGTGATGCGAGTATTCGCATGGGTCACCTAGTTTATATATAGATATTCGCCAATTCTTACCAACTCACCCAAATAGATTGAGCCTATCATACTCGATAGATTCAGATTCGATAAGATTCACCAATTCTCACCCACTCACCCAAATAGATTGAACCTATCAGATTCGAAGGTTTCAGATGTCAGTCAGTCAGTCAGTGAGTGAGTGAATGTGTTTTATTAAGTAGATGTCTGGATTGGGTCCAAATGTAAACTATAAGCAACTTAGAATATACAGTGCTGAGTATATATATATATATATTCCCATGTTTTAATAGTTATTCTGCTATTCGGGGCGGAGACAAATCCAACAAAGCAAAGATCATAAAAATCGGTCCAGCCGTTCTTGAGTTATAAATGGTGTAACTAACACGACTTTGTTTTATATATAGATAAACCGAGCCGATTTTATTATAAAGCTTTAAAGCCAACCATCTCCCCTTCACTATACCAGTTCACGGGTCAAAAAAATACTTCAAATACCATCCTTTACCACTCACTTCCATACCTCTACCTAGGTTTTTGATCCAAGTTATATTCGAATGTCTCAGCATGCTTATAACCACCCCACCGATCAACTTATATCCTCTCAACCGATTTCAGGTGATAAGCTTGAATAAGGAACCCATACAACTGTACTGAATTAACCTTAGGTTTAGACCCTCCCTAGATATAAAGCCGATTAGGTTTAGAAGGGGGGATAAGTTTTCGTCGATAGGGTTGGTGGGTGATTAATTAAAACCTTATAACCTTTAGGAAGTTGTTCTAAAATAGGCTATGTTACATAATAAAGTTTTGAACCTCTTTAATTAAAGTTAAGTGCAGGTAGCGCCCACTCATCTTTAACTTCCAATAAACGGTTACGGGAAGCATCTTCGCTTGGCAAGTCCAATATCCAAAGAAGGCCTACCAAGTATTACTTACCTACCGATACAATTTGATGGAGTTTGGGTGGCACAGTTAATTGTAGTATCCACCCCCTAGGCTGGGGCCCGAGTCGGATTATTTACATCAAATCTGGTCAGGGTACCGGATTTGGAACCATGTTTATAGAATAAGTTGTCCAATCCTATCTAAGCCGGGATGGTATACCTTTCACGTCACCCATGGCTTAATAGGCTGAGCGGTCAAGGAAATGATGAAACATAAACTGAAGATATAGAGTTTAGTGGTTTAGCAAAGCTCAGATCTAAAAGAAAAGGCCTCAAAGAGTGACCATGGAAGTGGGATAACGCTGCCGCAGATAGAGGAAGATTATTGGATGCCCTTATAGCTACCAAATAACTGGTACAGCTTATATGATAAAGCATCATGGTTAACTGGGATTACAGCACATTTTAAAATTAACCTTTTTGAGCTGGTAGATAATAAGGTTATAAATGGGACTGGACCTAAAAGGGTACCAAACCAAAAGACGATCCCTTAATAGTGGATACAGGTTGCCATTTTTAGGCGTCTACCTTTACAATCAATTTAACAACCTAAGATGAGGTTAACTTAGAGGTGCAGGTGGCCTCATCAAAAACCTTCTATGCATAGCTTACTTCAAGTTTTAGGGCCTATCAGGGTATAATGAAATATACAAGTGTATTAGTTTTAGGTACAAGAATTAACTTGGGGGAATATTAAATTATAGCAAACAGAGAGTGATACTGTATACTTTGTTGTCCTCTCTGAAGGTCAGGCCCTTTGAAGGATGTTCAATGATTGGTCAAATGCGGTTCTAACAGAATCTCTTAGGGACTGAGTTCCCTAAGGCATAAACTCAGCAGAAATTTGTTGTTAAGCATAAGAAAAGTGTCTGTAACTCTCCTGTTCCCATCAAGGTGGTGCAAGGTACACTGCCATATCACCAGGGAGCTAGTCATTAGTAAGAATATGAACAGGGCACCATGGAGGATGCCAGAGCAACAGGGACCCAGGACAAGGGTGTACAGTGTGGTATATAATAAAAGATAGATTATAAATAACCAAACTTAATTGACCCTGTTATAAATTTGTCAGAATTGGTGAGATATGCCATAAGGTTTTTGTGCAGGGTCAAGCCCACTGAGCAACAGATAAACGATATGAAGCTTGTCAGCCCAAAAGGCATACATAAAGATTATAATATAATATAAAGCAATTGCTTCAGCCACATTACTTTTATTTATCTAATATAAAACAGAAGATTCCTTCTTCTATGCTCACTTTCTCCTATTAACAACCCTCCTCTTTCAGTCTTCTTATAATACTCATATCCCAGCAACTTTGGTAGATACTGACCCTTTTGCTTAGACTATTCATTCCACTGTACTATTATTGGTTCTGGCACAGTTCAATTATTAAATTCATGATCCCCTTAGTTTGAGGCGATCCACTCTTTATTTGTCATACATCAACATCTCATTATTAGTCTTTAGTCAACATCACCTATTGCCTTATTTATAGATGCAATATTATTCTTCCCAACCCAATATTGCCACATCCTAAGGCGCTCAAATAATTGTAACTCAGAATCATGTTTGGTAGATTCTACCCATTCTGCCATGATGAGTTAGGGCTTATTACCCATTCATATCAGAATCATGTCATTACCCCCCTTGACTGGACAATAAAGCTCCTATTGCTTATATGCTCTGAGGAACTTCATGTGTGCACTTAGTTGATAATCTGGCCACTAGCAGGGTGTCATAGAAATGACAGAAGAAGTTTAGACCAGCCTGCCAGTTGGGATGCGTGAACACCTAAAAAGCAAGCCAGAATGCCAGAGGCATTGCCAACCATATGACTTTATATGGAGCCAGGAATTGTGATACCACAAAGTGGTGGTGCAACAACAGGGTAAGGAGTATCCCAATGACAAACCACACTAAACCCATTCCCAACTCAGTGGTTCTAACTGCATGAGGTAGGTTTACTGGGATAGTTTCAATGTGATTCTTGGCTTGAGAGGCTAACTCATTGGGGGCAATAGGGAAATGGATTCTTTCTTTCCATTGTTGTACATAGGGCCATAAGATCCCTATGTATCGTTGTCAGAAGTTCATAAGAGTGGGGTTGTAAAACCAAAAGTGTCAGACTCACTGGGCCCAATCAGCGATAGAGGGAGCTATGGTAACCAAAAGAATTGGTAAAGTCCACCCGGAGTGTGGGGTGATGGACCACCAGGGAAATGCCATCTGGGATGTGGTCAGAACAGAAAATGAAAAAAATTTGATTTTTTTGCAAAAATTTATTGGGTAAGGAAAGTAAGAAAATCAACCAACAATTTTCTCAGTGCCATGCAATTGATTAAATAGTGGTCAATTGGGTAGTGACAGAATGGGGTCAGGACCCACAAATTTGACCTAACCAGTGAATTGTTTGGAAATGGGTGGGTTTATTCTTTGGGAACTGACATTGCAAAATTTGGCGGTGGGCTGAGTCTCTGTCAGTTTGACCTCAAATGTCCAAACCAGGGCTTGACTACATTTCTGATGGTTAGCATGACGGCATTTGGCCTGATGGACGATGGGAATCCCCCAAGGCCATCCCATATAGGGATGGGTCCATTTGGTTGGAAATGGGTTTGGGGCAGCCAACCCACTCACACTTGATCATTTAACCATTCATTCAGTCAACAGCGGCACATCAGGCGCAACACCCAAATTACTATCAGAGGGCTTTGAACCCTCATTGATGGCACCCAATATTTGTTCTACTGGTTTAGTGATTGAATTGGAACCATTGGGCGATCCAGCTGATATCTCATTCTTCATGCTTTTACAGCATTCAAATTTTGGGCATCAGCCAGATTGCCATCCAAATTAGATCTGACCAATTTCAATTCAGTAATCTCAGCACAGATTTTACTAATTCCCCACAACAGTTCTGCCAAGGTAAGTGTGGGTATTGGGGGTGGGATCCAAATTGGATGAGCTGTTACCCATTGCTCATCTACTACATGAGCGAGATTGCCCTGAGTGATGAGAGGTACCACCATCCTCTTTGGTGTCTTTTTATCTGGGAATGGGAAGATGACCCAATCAAAAGCTAAAGGACATTCCCCAAGACTTACACAGGGTCCTTGATAGTATAGGTGTCAACACCTATTTTCTAAATAATTACAAAATGGACCAATCCAGATACTAGCCAAATATGAGTTTCCACCTGAACCCAGGTTGATCATGGAATAGAACTATGTCCCCATCTTTGAACTGGGCTAGCCTGCTACACCATACCTGATTGTCTGCCTGATTCTTTAACCTCTTTGCTAAGCTGAATGAGTATGCTTTGGTTTGCAATTTGATTACTATGTCAGCTAGAGCATAAGACAATGTTGTGGGTCTATTCCACTGGTATCTTTTTTTAGTACTAGATGGTCCCATATGTATTCCACTGGTATCTTCTATGTGGTCATAGAGCAGCAATGGAAGATCAGTGTGTCATCCATACACTAATTGGAAGGGACTCTTTCTTGTGGTGGAATGATAGCTGATGTTATATATAAAGATGTCAGTGGACAGGAGGGA
Organism: Massospora cicadina; assembly: GCA_022478985.1. Classification (NCBI taxonomy): domain Eukaryota; kingdom Fungi; phylum Entomophthoromycota; class Entomophthoromycetes; order Entomophthorales; family Entomophthoraceae; genus Massospora; species Massospora cicadina. The sequence continues at coordinate 6,120 of JAKSZP010001903.1, read as the reverse complement.
ACTCCAGTCTGAAGGTCAATCCGCTACCAGTTTATGGAGTATGTTCACTAAAGCCCCATTCACTTGCTCTACCATCCCATTAGACTCAATGTGGTATGGGGTCATTAGAACCCCATGGATGGCTATAAGCTTGTTTAGCTTTGGAAGGATGTGGGGAGTGAAGTTAATGCTGTTTACTGGTAAGGAGGAACTGAGGGTATCCATGTTGATGGATAATACATTCCATTATAAACTTGCACTGTGACCGCCTTCAAATCTTATATTGCCCTTGCTTCAACTCACCTGGTCAATTGCCACCAGAATGTACTTGGAATGGTTAGCTCATGTTGGCAGAGGACCAATGACATCAATGGGAACTGTATGCTAAGCAAAGTGCAGTTTCACTAACTGATATGAGGTCTTCTGGAAGAACAACTTTCCACTTGGCACTGGTGGCAGCATGAAATAGTTTCAAGCACATCAAAATTCATGCTACCCCAGTAATAATGAGGCTGCAACAATTTTATTGCCTTGCACACATCCTCATGTCTGACTGCCTTATGTGCACTCATAATAATACCCAACTACGCTAAGGGTTGCAGGAAGTTCACCATAGGATTGCCAATCTGCGTGTACAACTCCCCATTCCACTAGAGGGTATTGGCCCACATTTTATTTAGCACCTTTATCACTTGTGATGGTTCATCATTGTATTAGCCGCTGAGAATTTTATCATACATTACATCACCGAGATCTGCCATAACTGCAATTGTTGGTAATCTCAATAAGAAGTCTGTATTTTGGTGTTTGGCTCCAGGTTGGTGAAGAATCTCAAAGTTGTAATCATGTAGTTTAAGGGCCCATTGGGCTAGGCGCCCCTTAGGCTCTTTGAGGTTCTGCTACCACCATAACAAGGCATGATCCATAATGGCTTTGAATTTGACTTGATGCAAATATACCCTGAATTGCTTATAAGCATAGTTCACTACTAATCATTCCCACTCCGTCACAGTGTAATTGCATTCATAAAAGTTCAAGCTATGGCTACAGTATTCAACCAGGTGCTCCTCCCCTTCATAGTCTTTCTAGGACAGAACTTCCCCAACTGTGAAAAAAATGCATCTGTCTGTACAATAAATCTTTTCAAAGTTCAGATAGCATAACACTGGTGCATTGATCAACACCATTTGAAGTGCATCAAAGAAGTGTTGACGGCGTTCCATCTATTCAAAAATGACATCCTTCAATAGTAACTCAAACAGTGGGTCTCTAATACAGCTAAAGTTGGGTATAAAGTGACAGTAGTAGCTGGCATCCCCTAAAATACCTGGATGTCACGCTTACTGTTGGGCATAGTCATTTTTTGGATAGCCTCTACCTTGGCAGGTTGAGGTTTCAGCCCTGTTTTTACTACAAACCTAAGGTACTCCAGATAGTCCTTGAAAAAGTAGCATCTATGAGCTTAATATTGATTTTAGCCTCAGCTAATTGGTGAAATACATCTTTAAATGAGTAAGATGCTTGGAAAACTTATGGGAAAGTACATTGATGTCATTGAGGTACACAAGAATGCACAACAGCTTTAAATTGCCAAGAATGATATCCAAGGCATGCTGGAACATAGCTGGAGCGTTACAGAGCCCTTGAGGCATATGAGTCGGTTAGAAAAGCCCCTTGGATATAATTATGGCGCACTTTTTCTATTCTGCCGCAGGCAAATTAATTTTCCAATAGCCCAATATCAAGTCCATCGCTGAGAAGTAATGAGCTCCTCCCAATTGATCCAAGGCATCATCTATTCACAGCAAGGGGTATGAGTCCTTTTTTGGTAATGCTGTTGAGCTTCCAGTAGTCTATTAATACCTGGTTGGTACCATCCTTCTTTTTGACAATTAGAATGGGTGAAGCCCACAGACTCTTTTAGAGTTTGAGCATCCCTTGTTCCAGCAGCTTTTTGATTTTCTCAGTAATGACTTCTTCAGCTGCCCTTGATCAGCGTATTGGCCAAGTCCTGATGGGAGGTTGATCCCCAGTGTCCACTTGATAGACCACCCCCCAAGTGCACCCTAAGTCATGATCATTGGCAGCAAAGATCACCTTTTATTTTTCAAATGAAGCTATCACCTAATCTTTCTGGTCTTCTAATAATTCCATTAAATTTTCGCATGGTACCACTGATATTACGCTAAGCTGCAGTTTGATGGGCAGACCAAATTCATCCAGCAACCTAAACCCATTAGCCTGAAGGACCTCCTCAACTGGGGTCAAGTGTAAGTATGCCACTATTTGATGCTGGCAGATTTGTATTGTTTTGTTCTGTAGATTTGCTAACAAAACCTTGATCTCCCCATGGCCCAGAAGTATGATACCTGGAGCCACATGGGGCTCAGGCTGCAAATAGCTGATAAGGACCAATAACTTCCCCATAGAGTCCATCTGGTACTTCTACCACCAATTCAGTGTCCACTATTACTTGGTGACTGAAAGGGATGGACATCAGCACAGCTGCTCTGAGTGGCAGCCCTTAATATTTTATAATTATTGGGGAAGGGCCTGTGTCTTGCCTTTTACTCGATGGTATTGAACTGGAATCACCCCATCACTGTATACCAGGCTGATATGACCCATGTACACCAGATCCTTAGGGACTCCGCTTAAGGTGAAGTAAATTAGTATCCGCTGCCCCAAAATTTTTAAAGTCTCCTCCATCATATTGATAACAGCCCCAAAGAGTCACATAAAAGTAGGTCCAATTAGCAGGTCATAGTTATTGTTTGGTAGCACTATCACCAGGGCTACAATGACAATTGACCCAAACTTCAGAGGATAGCATGCTGTATGCTCCTTCAGAGACTGTGATTTCCGCGCATACAGTCCCATACACCATTTGATGTTCTACATCAGCTTTAATGTCAACTTTGCCACCAACTTAGTGGAAACTATGTTAGCTGGAGCACCTATATCAATTATAGCGCAGACTTGGGTTTTTGCCACAGCAATGTCACAGTATGCACACTTAGATTAAGATGAATTCTGATTGTTTAAAATGTGGACATCTAAAGGGACCTCTTTTCCCATGGAAGCTCATAATACCCTCCCCAACTTTAGGGTATTCTTTGACAATAATGTCCACAGGGAGAGCGGTATTTACCCCTTTTTAGAGGCGCATCAGAAGATGGATCCAGCTCATCTGTAGAAATTTGGTCAAAACTTTGACAGGCATAAGGATTCAGTTGTTTCTGGAGTCCTTCTTCTGCTTTGTACTTGGTTTGCGCTCATGTCAATACATTCACCCCTCCAACTGGATGATAATATAAAAATGCATCGTTGTACTGATGAACTTCCGCTGAATGTACGTGGATAGATTCAGTTGGGACTTTTTAGGTAGTAAAAGAGGAGGTAAAAAGTTTCTTCTTTACTCTGCTCAGGCTTTACCCTTATTGAACTGGTCCTGTGGTAGATAATAGACACAACGCTTGGAGAAACCTCATGCCAGATGCCCAGGGCAACCACATTCAAGAAAATTGACCCCATAGAGCCTGCATCCTTAGATTTTTGTAAGATGGGCCACATTGAAAGTTGGACTAGGGTCACTCGGTGTAAACAGGCCCAGCCCAATAGTTAAACTGCTGATGGTAACTTGGCTGAGGGCAAGGCGCGTAGTGATAATAGCGCTAGGGATTACTAGATGAACTCAGTACAGGGAAGGATAATTTTTCCAAATAGAAAGTCTGGCAGCGGATGTGGTAGGTTTCTGCTCTGTATTGGGTGGAGGAAAAGTAGCGGATAGATGGCACAAAATTTGAACAATTTTAAGCAAGGGTACATCATTATATAAATATGGAGCCATGACATTGTAAAGATTGCATATGTTTCACTATGGCGTCATTGCTATGCATACATCAGATTCAGATAAAGTCCCTGCCCCAATTAACACATGGGCTTCCACTATTAATCTTTCAACAAACGTGGTGAAGGTCTCATTATGCTGAAACCCAATGGTCAAGAACATGGCCTTCTGTTGCAACATCTTTGTGGTTCCTCCAGACAACTGTAGCACAGTATCCTTCACTTCTTGATAGGTAATGAAACTATTTGGAAGATAAAAAGTAACTTGATTGATGCTTCAAACATCCAAGGTGGATATTAACAATTTTGCTTTATGCCAATCTGAAGCTCATCTGCTGCAAACTCAAATTGCTCAAAAATCCATGGATGTTCCCATCACGATCAAACAGAGGCAGCTTATTAATACAAACCTCCTTAAAAAGATCATCCTGCCTTTTGAGAACAATGTCCAAGGCAAGTCTAATTTCCACATATTCAGCTGACCTAGTGTGCCAGAAGGATTCCACAAGTGCAGGTCTGATGTGACATAGCTGATGCCTGGCGTTGGGATTTTTTCCCATATTCCTAGCCTGCTAGATTATAAGGTATCGCTAGGGGATAATTCTCTAAGGTGAAGTGAATTGGAAATCAGTTGGCCCAAGTTTTGGAGTAACTATGTTTAAGAGATTTTGGGATATTCGCCTGGTTGTATCCATCGAGGATTGATCTGGATGAATACTTAAGATCTTATCAGGCAGAGCTGCTGACAAAATAGGGGCATCTGATAGTGATTAACTATCAGGTGTACATTTGGTATTGGTCAGGTTTCATCAACAAATGATTGGGAATGAATAGCAAGTTGTGAGGCGAATGATGCCACCTGCAACTAGTGAATCGATCAGTTGGTGCGTGACCTGCCTTATTGCATAATAAGTCCCATTACCTAAGCAGATCACTAGCCAAATATGGTTGGTTCACTTGGATCAAGAGGAAAATGTTAGTGTAATGGACAGAAAACCCCAGTTCCAACTGCCATATAATAAAACAATACTTTGGTGCACCAACAGTTAGCTAAAGCATTTTAACTGAGTAGGGAGAGGTTTGGGGCACTGACAGCGCCAAACATTCACCTACTATTGGTTGGTTATGCCAAATCCTCTGGGGATTGGTCCAAAACCAACCTACATGAAAAACTCCACAATGAGGGAAAAGACCAACAGGTAAGCGAGGTATGTGAACCCTAAAACAACCTTTATTTTATTTTGGATAATAAAATGACCCGCTGACTAGATCTCATCTGAGGAGCAACTGACAATGCTCCCCAGGAAAGGAACATGCTAGGGTGAAAATTCTGAAGTAAACTTTGGAATGGGCAGGTGCGCCTTATAAAGGCAGCGCTTTGGGGGCCTCACCCAAGCTATTGATTAGGCTTGCACATGCCTAATCTACAACTTGGGTGAGGCACAACCCAACGCCCAAAATGACCAAACCAAAAATCTTTTATAAACAATCTGACTCAGATTCAGAAAATCCTAATCTGAGTCAGAATGTAATGAACGGGGAAAACCCATCTGTTACAGTTAGGGACACATTTTCTGACTTTTTCTGTTTAGGTCTTGATGATGTTTAACGACGGAATCCTAACCAGGATGAGGAAGACCATCGCTACTGAGATGAGAATGTGTGATTAATAGCAATGACTGCCGTTTCATTGAAGAGGTGTCAACTGAGGGTTAGATGACTGAATCTCCACTATAATTTCCCTAGGGTTCACTATAATAAAAAAAGATAATACAACAGATAATATAGGAGATAATACAACAGATAATTAGATTATATTACAGATATATATAGTTCTAAGTTGTTAATTTAGGATATAGTTTAACAAGTAAACTATCATCAGCTTCCATTGTGCTGTTCTGTCTCAAGGATATTATTGCTGTGTGCAATAATTGGAAGACTCTTAGAGAAAAGAGTAAATTATCCAAGTGGGGATCTAGAGAAGAAGGAGTCACAATTGGGGATAGCTGCTGACTGTGTGTTGGACTGAAGAGACTGTCACCAGGGTATCTCAGCAAAGATCAGGTGGACAGAACAAGGGAACAAATCCCTACAAGTATGACATTATGAGTATTTAATTGGGAATACTGGCTAAGCGTTGGGCCACAATATAAGAACTCATACTCAACTACAGATAATAGTCATCATACTATTATTGAATGATAAACTACTATACAACGCGATGAAGTGCATGAGGAAACTGAACCTGTGCAGTAAAAAGGCTACTAGGGTTGCTTGCCGGTAACAATCATC